>SNQJ01S0036576.1:61908-75858 GCA_010110895.2 Picea sitchensis
TAGGGAAAGAGTCATGTTCTATCTTGCTTTGTTCTAGATCCAGGTGGATCTAGGGAGATCGGTTTGTGTCCGCACTTACGGATTTATCCAATAACACTAGAATTGTAGCAGCTTATCTCTGAGAAGTGATGTGATGGATACGCTCATTCACAAGAAGATGATTATTACAATGAGGCTCCAGAGGCATTTTTAAAATAAAGAGAATTCAAAACCATAACTCCGGAAGATGAAAAGCCAACAGTTTTGTGGACCACGTTTTGGGTATTTTGGTGTATCAACTTCCTAGGGGCGTAACTTTGGCATACGATCTCCATTTGGGGTGCACAATAGATCATTATAAAGGTATTGACAAGGATATTTATTTTAGGGTATCAATCCAAGACTTAGGTTATTATTTAGGTGCTTGGTCCCAAAAAAATCTTCACTTAGTCCCTCAAAATGGCCCCGAAAGTTTAGGAACCGAAAAACTGCTAAAGATAGTAAATTGCTAGAAGATTGTTTTGAGCCAGTTGGAATAGGTGGGTGGCCACCGATATCCACATGGATAAATCCTCCCTCCTTAGGAATCAATGGTCTCCATTGCGTTGAGTGCCCAGGGGAGAGGGAAAATCGTTCGTTGAATATGCATCTTGATTAGTTGTTTGCCTTGTTGGAGAAGTTGTGTTACATAGCTTGTTGAAGGTTGTCACGAACCTGTGGCTGGAATGGTTGGACATTTTTAACCAGTATGGCTACATGAGATGACTATGTGTAGAAGGAATCCTTTTGCTTTGCGTCAATCTTGTCGACCTGCTTCTGTTGGACAGTAGGTGCTTGGAATGAGGCTGCAGCGGTTGCGGTGTTTTTATGTTCACCTTTTAAACAGAATGCAAAGACGTTAAAATTTGTAGTATGAGATACTACCTTGTGGAACTGTTTAGGTGGGACAGTAGTTGGAACTACCTCTGGTATCCTGTAGAGATGACCCCCCAAAGTAACAATTACACTATGTGGTCAAGAATCAT
Source organism: Picea sitchensis (assembly GCA_010110895.2). Lineage (NCBI taxonomy): Eukaryota > Viridiplantae > Streptophyta > Pinopsida > Pinales > Pinaceae > Picea > Picea sitchensis. The sequence continues at coordinate 62,913 of SNQJ01S0036576.1, forward strand.
AAATAGCATGGTGCTTCCACATATATGGATGGCCCAACAGAACATCACAGACATCTAGTGGGGAAACATCACATAATACCTCAACTTTGAAGGGTTGGATGTCATATGACAATAGACACTGTTGGTTGATATGGAGGTCTCATCCATGGCAAAGCCACCCATTGTTGTATGGTTGTGGGTGTGGTGTTGTCGACAATATCAACTGGTTGACGACCTCTGTTGAGATGAGGTTCTTCTGGCTTCTACTATAAACAATAAAATGTAGTGGGGTCCCCTTCACTCACAGTTGTGAATGAAAAAGGCACTCTCCCTCTTCAGGATATGTTGGTTCTTATGGTTGAATTATTGCGGTCGCGATAATAATAGTGGGGTCTACATCAATGATCTGTCTTTTCCCATTATTTTATGAATCAGGGTTCAACTCCTTGTCTTTGATCTCAACCACCAATGACTGTTTTGAGCGACATTCATCAGTTTTGTGCCAGGGGATTTTGTGGAAATCACACCACTTTCCAGTGTCCTTCTTCATATTTCCGCTACCCTTCTTTTACTATGGATTGGGATGGTTTTCTGGAGGTTGATTGTTAGGGTTGTCTTTATCATACTTTGATTGTTGCATATTTGCAGACCTGAAATCCCGTTTGTTCTAGTGCCTAAATTTCTGCTCAATTTTGACAACATATCGATAGGCATCTCCCAGTGATGAGATGTCCAAGAAATCCATTTCGATTTGGATATACCTATGCAGAGCCCCGCAGTATTTCAGAACCAGATGCCTCAGAGTCTCTGATACCCAGCTCAGTTCGCAATGTATGGAAATTATTTTTGAACTCTGGCATTGTTTGGCCCTTGACTTGTTGCAGTGTGGTCCATCTCATGTATTGGTCTTCATAGTTACCAACAGGGTAATATTGTTCCTTGACTGCATCCACAAAAAAATCCCAAGTGTGCTCAACCCCATATATTTCAGACTCCTCTATGGAAATTTTCTCCTAGTAAGTTTCCCACTAATGTTTGACATGGGGGAGATCCTTAAGGACTACGAAGGTGATCTTTTCCCTCTCGAAAAAATTGTGAACAAAGAAATAACCTTCTAGCAAATTTAACCATTTTTCTAGGGCATCTGCATCAATCTGACCTTCAAATACGGGAATAGAAAAATTCATTTGTAACTTGAAAGGGGAGTTGCCTCCAAAGTGGTCACTTGATGAATATGTGTCGGTTTTTATCGACAGGCGTTGAAGGATGTGGGAAAAATTCTCCATCATTCCGTCCCTCTGTCGCGTGAGAGCTTGCTTGAGCAACCGATTAATATGATCTTCTACTCTATCATTTTTATTTTCTTTCGCCATGGAGGGTTTCTCGGGCGTGCAAGAGCAGTTTTCATCAAGAGATACAAACTCGATACCCAACTTTATATACTCGGACCTCGTCAGGGACATGCACTGAAAAAACAATCAAGAGCAACATGTTTTGATACCACTGATCCAGATTATTTTTGGCACGAAATGAGAGAGGAGATATAATATTGAAATGTACAGAGATATATTAGATATCCAATAATATAATAGAAATATATCATAGATAACACAAAGATATAGTAATACACAATTTCTATTAATGAGCAAAATGTACAAAACTGTAAAAATACTGAGTGAATGAACTCGCTAGAATGGTGGAATCTTATCTCTGAGAAGAGATGTGAAGGCTATGCTCATTCGTAAGAACATTATTATTACAATGAGGCTCAAAATTCCTTTTTAACATAAAGATAATTCAAAACCCTCACCCCGGAAGATGAAAAGACAATAGTTTTTTGGACCTCGTTTTGGGTAGTTTGGTGTATCAACTTCTTAGGGGCGTAACTTTGGTATATGATATTCGTTTGGGGAACACGATAGCTCGTTGGAAAGGTATCGATGAGGAGATTCATTTTGGGGGCTCAATAAAATCCTTTGACCATAATTTAGGTGCTCTATCCCAAAAAAACGTCAAAATGGCCCCAAAATTTTAGGAATCGAAAAAATGCTAAAAATAGTAAATTGCTAGAAGATTGTTTTGAGCCAATTGGAATAGGTGGGTGGCCAATGATATCCACCTAGAGTAGGAATTATTCTCATCGTTATTCCTATGAGATCATTCAGACTTGTGGAATGTGACTTGCTTCTCCCAACAAGATGCCTCGTGATGGACTTTCTTCCCACAAAATGAACATACCTCATAATAACAACAGTTGACAACTCAATGGCCTTTATTCTTCATAAAGTGACAAACAAGGCATGTGTTACCTACTGCATGTCTCTTGGGATTATTCTTCTTGTTCCAGTTGAATGGTTTTCCACATATTCTAAGTGAAGGTGTAGGCTAAGTCTTTGCACTTTTTTCGTTGTTTTCCTTATACAATCCACCACAAGAAAGATGGGATGGTAGTGTGTTGCCATCTTCATTCATTGTTGATATTTCTTCTAATGTGCAGGCCAAATATATAACATATTTTTCCTTCACAAATGTGATCTTGATGGTCATGGCCTTTTCCTGTCTACCACTGAAACCTAGGCCTTCATGCCTGACCCTCTATTTAGCTACAATGGGGCTTATGATGTCTTGAACTCTCTTGCCCAACTATTCACCATTGTATCCCATGTTCCTAAGTAACTTGGAACTAATGTCTCTAGTATGATTTTCAAAATCACCTAAGTGTTCTTTAGAAAGGTCTGGAGGTAAGCTTACCATGCTTGTCTTGGTCATGGTGTTGGATTTTTCAGTAGCAATGGAAAGATGTATTGCTTCTTTTTGATATTCAATAACTACTTATAGATTTTCCAATGCTTACTCCTTCTTTGACAACTCTTAGTGCAGTTGAGCCATCATCTAAGTGAACCTCTCCTCCTGCCAACTATCCAATTGAATTACCTTCTCTCCTAACTACATGGGTTGAAATTTTCTCTTGTCCCAATTTTCCATAACAACAATGAGGGAGTATTGACATTAAACAAAGTGATTCTTTAACAATGGTAGCAGTTTTACAAAGGTCTCAAGGTATTTTTCCAACTATGCTATCCTCTGGTCAAACATATCTACTTGTTCCTTCAAGTGTTGGTTCTCCTCTTGGAGTTTCACATTACTAGCCCTTAAGTCTTATAGCACGTCTCTCATCACTTATTTATCCATGCTAGGTCTACTTCTCCTAAACATCAATGACAATCAACATTAAGACAAAAGAAATAAAATAAATTACAACCACTTTGATTTATTCCTTTCATCTCAATGATTATCATAGGGGATGAGCACGGATTTCTTTACGAAGGAAGATACAAAAGAATGGATCACTCTTATATCAATGGAGAATGGAATTATTTGACTCAAAGGAACAATTACCTAACAAAGAGTACGTATGACCCTCCCAAAGGTTCGCAACCTCTAGAGGGAGCAACAAATTGGCTAATAAAAGAACATAAATATAATCTCACAACCTCTAGAGGAAGCAACAAATTGGCTAATAATAGAACATAAATATCATCTCACGACCTCTAGAGGGAGCATCAAATTGGCTAATAAAAGAACATAAATACCATCTCAATGAGTAGATGCATTGGATATGCAGGGAGAAATGCTCTATCGATGTACATTTCACCACCCATTCTCTAAATATGGGGCATTTAATGGGAAGTACAAAGACATGGCCTTTCATTTCCCATTCCTAGCTCTCTTCTCTCCTATTTTAATTTTTCTTTCTCATTTGATTTTTCTTTCTCTTCTTTTTTCTCATTTAATTTTTTTAATTGTTTGCATTATCTTTTATTATTTCAACACATTAATTGTTTAATTACCTTCGTGTACTGAGCTTTAGAAACCATTCATATTTGTTCAGATCCATTTTGGATCATGAACAATAACTCTTGTTTCCAGTTATTATCCATCCTTAGAGAGGTTATCTACCTTAGTATTAATCTCTCAATAAACATGTGTTAAAGAGACATGTTCACATTGTGTTAAAGCCTCCTTCAATTGGTAAGTGAATGGCTTCAAGAAGCAACTATGAATATGTATCTCACCTTTCATCCAATTAATGACTAAAGAGGAATAAAAAAAATTGCAATTGGTTAACCTATTTATTAATAACAATCTTAAGCATGCATCTTAACACCATCAATTCTGTAAAATTATTCAATCTTGTACCTAAGTTTGCTTTAAACTTTATGGAGTGTCTCCCATAAGTGAAGAGGATTCCCCTCCGCACTATTAAATTCATATATGTCTTGACAAGCCCCATAAAAGAAACCCTAGGAACAAGATTTGTCTATTAGCAAGTCCCGACCACTTGCCTTGATGGTCTTCCTTTTATCTCCACTAGCCTTGGAATAAAGCATAGACTTATGGGTAGACCTGAAAAGTAAGGATACGATATTCATTAAATAATTGTTCATTATAACCCTGCCAAATACCCCAAATGATAAGACATGGAAAGGCTTCATATTCTTTTAATTCCTTTCATTGAATCCATTTTTTTAAACACTCCTCCATTGATACACCACTTCATACATTTGCACACCATTTTTTTCCGAAAGAAAAAAAAAAACGTTGTATTCAAAAGTAATGAATAATACACATGTCAGTCCATACCAGCTAAATACTATTTTCACACCATCTTACATGTTATACATCTTTCCATAATTGTTGAGCATATGAGAAGTGAATACAATATGTGCAATGTCCTCAATATCTCCTACATAATTCATAGTAACTTGGACCTTGTTTTCTTCTCCTTTATAATAACTCCTAGATCAATAACTTGTTCTTTATTGCAAGACATACGAAAATCTTGGTGTTATTTGACACCTTTATCTTCCATACGTTCATCCACCACCAAGATACCAAGATACCTCTTGATCCTCATCTAACATTAGAACTTGATAACCCAATCTAGTACTATAATTAAACATGTAGATTTTTTTTTGGCCCATGCTAGTGAGTCTACCTCATCCTTTATTCTTATATGAGCCATTTTTAATTCATCCGCATATATTTCCACACATTCACCCACGCCCCTTCCATGTCTAGGGATGAAGGAAAATTTTAGGGGCTCAATTTCACTCATGTGTTAATTTTTCATGTTTTTTTTCCAAAAAAAGATTCACCAATTTCAATTTTTTTGTCAGATGATTCACCCAAATTCTATATGATAAATGTATTTTACTTTAAAAATAGCCAAATTTTTCTAGAAAATATATAATATCCTTAGGAATTTGAATATTTTTACAAAAATATTACCAAATAGTTTATGTTTGGCATTTTAAAAATTAGTAACATTCGCCAAGGTTTCTACACTTTAAGATAAGCATGGATTGTTTCAGGATTAATCCGTAAGTGCGAACACAAACCGATCTCCCTAGATCCACTTGGATCTATAACAAAACAGGACAGAATAATACACTTTCCCTAGATCTAGCCTATTGAATGAACTAAGAGACAAGGATCATGGACATACCTTATGAACGCTTTCCTTGGGTCTCTGTTGTTCCAAGCTTCGCTCCAATGCTCTTGTGTTGTTCAGATCACAACAGTACAAACCAATCGAAGTGAAAGCAAACCAATATATTCAATAGCTAATCTATACATATGATCAAGGATTTATGTAATAAAGTGACATCATCTTTATGGGAAAGGGACATATTACTGTATTGAATTAATTGAAAGTGAAACTTACAACCTGAGCCTTGATGTTGTAGATATCCTTTCGATGGCTCTTAGCTCTGACACACACACTTGCTCATGCATGAATAAAATCAACCACTTTTGATAACCTTGCTGGTGTCTCTAGTTGTTGTAGCATCAGTCCTTCATACAATCTTACACTAATTCTCCAATCAATCCCTTGCTAGTTTGCTTCTCACCTTTTCCACAAGCATTCCCCTAAATATATAGGAGAAAATAGATTAGTTACTTGGATAGGAATGATCCCAATATATCTGGAATGCCAGCACCTGAATAACCATTTGAATGCCAATTCATGCTTCTAGAAGATTCCCTTCTAGAAGGTTCGAGATTTTACCTTTTTCCTCCCTTTAGATGATGTTCGCACCCTGACAATTATGTACAGTGCGAACCCCTCGCACTCAATCTTAATGCAGCCTGCGAGAATCAGGCATTCTCGCAGACAAATATATAGGTAGCCTGCGAACATCCCTTAAAAGCATGATTTTTGGAAGAAGACAAATGTAACTTTTCTCAGGAAAGTGTTCTTAGTGAAGAGCTTGATTCTCCATCATCATAACATCATCACGATGACCAAAATTGTGGATAACATGGATTCTTAAAATTTTCCATATTAGGGACTAAGTAGATCTCCACCCTTGACTCTATATATCTATGGATAAAGGATCCATTGCTTGATTTAAATTAAATATTATTTTTCTTGCAGAAAATTCCTTAGAATAGGACTTGATATAATTGTCTCACCCCACCCCAATATATAGTCTACCCTAATTCTCACCTTCTCCTCATTCCTAATCATCAATGCTAAATGATTCCCTATAAAGGGAATGACAAAACCAAATATTTCCATTGATTTGAGACATTTTGTGTAATATTTATGGGACTTTTAATCCAATACATGAAGTTACCTGACACTATATATTTATATTTAATGACCTTCTTCCATAATCTCTCCTTGGATAGTGGATTCCAAAGACTTTTCAAAAAGATGAATATGTTTTAACCCTGATCCGAATTTTAAAACACTTAGTAGGATATTTTTTTGATTGAAGTGTTTTGTGGCATGATGTTAATTTATGTTAGAGATGGAACTCATAGTGGTTGTAGTAGAATATAGGCAGAGGCTACAGAAGCTGCTACTAGGGAAGTTGTTTGCTATAGAATCTATTCATTATGCAAGTTGTGGAAGAATCAACAAATTCAAATTACACAAACAAAAATTGAAGAAGAATATCTGTTGTTGAGACGGATGAGCCATAGGCCTACCAATTACAGATTAAATCCCCAACCCCCCACTTCCTCTAGTTTTGAAATTGATTTCCATCTGACCAAATGAATTCCTCTGTTGTCACTACTACCCCCAATAAAAATTTAAAACAAGTTTTCATCATCTTCTCCAAACCTCCTTTAGAAATGAAAGATAAAGAGTGTTAATAATGGGGATGGCTTCTGACAATGAATTAACCAATGTTAGCCTTCCTCCTCTAGAGAGACATCTATTACACCAGTGTTGGATCTTACCTTATATATTCCCTTGCAACCATTCCTAATCTATTTTCCCATACCTATTTGGCTTGAGGATAAAACCCAAATATTCAAAACTAGCTTGTAACATAAAAGATCTAAAAGGGGAAAAAATTGACTCCGTCTTTCTCCATTTCATTGAAATGAAAACTTGGTTTTTTAGCGTTCACCTCCATACTAGTGGCAACATAGAAAATGTTTACAATCTCCTAAAATTGTTGTGCTTCACTTTTTTTTTTCCATTAAGGAACACCAATATCTCCTCAACAAATAATGAGTTAGAAAAATAGTGTCAATATGCCTACCCTTTTAGCTTCCATGGAAGCCCTACTCAAACCCTTAGACACCAAAAAAAAATAACAAAGGAAACAATGGGAACCCTTGCCTCAACCCTCTAGTGGACCTCAAAAATATGAGGACAACAAAGGAGACAAAGGATACACAACCCATTGTGCATTTAACAATATCTAGGTTGAATGCCACACAATTAAGATGAACCTTAAGTACAACCAACTAGTTTTTTCATAAGTCTCTGATAAGTCTAGCTTGATCACCATTGCTTGCATTAAAAGATGAAATTAAAAGAAACTTGAACCTCACCATAGCTTTTGACCTTGTCTATAACTCTCAAGAAATCATGTTCAACTAGGTCATAACAACCTATAAGAAAACTCAATAGTCCATCCATCTATACGCAGACTCTTGTCTTTCTTGAAAGAAGTTATGACTGTTAATAAATCATCATTTGAAACCTCTTCTAAAAGACTCTTATTTTTCTCCTCTGTCGCAAAATGAGGTGAAAAGAACCCAATTTAACAATTTATAAAATATTTACCCTTTCAAGTTCCTTATATATAGACTAGAAATGTTTAACCCCCAACTAAGATATATCTTTAAACATCCTTACCAAAGACCCTTCTTCATTCTTCATTTCCCAAATAGTATTTATACTCTTCCTATGATTTGTATACTAATGTAAGAATTTGGTAGTCTCATCTCCTTTGTCTATCCAAATTGCCTTGCTTTTCATCCACAACACAACTTCCTTGTTATCCAATAACCTTCACTTCTTATGCTCCAAATAATTTATTCTCTATCTTTCTTCATCATTAAATTCACCCTCAAGTTTTTCTTTATATAATCATGAAATCTCGAATTTAGTCTATTTCAAGATCCTATTCGTGTTCATATGATTATCTACTACCTATGATACTACCTTAATTTTAATATTTTTCAAAGCATCAACAAACTAAACACATGCTAATACCCCCAAATTTGCATCAAACATTTTCCACTCTCTTCTAGTAAAATTCTAAAACTATTCCTCTTCTAGCTAACTTGGATTGAACTTAAATGGTCTAGAGGGTTTGTTATCCTTCAATGCCAACTGCAAGTAAATGGTGTTGTGATCTGAACCTCTACCCACACTAACCCAAGATCTAGACTTAACTAAATTTAATAATTGTTATGAAATTAATAATCTATCCAAGTGATTTGAAAACACAACCCCCCCCCCCTACTATTCATCCAAGTGGGACTACGAGACATAGGTTCAACATCAACTAGTCTGACTTGCTCTATCTTGCATTTAAAAAAATTAGTTAATCTATCAACCTTGATAGAAGCACCCTAAATAATCACGCTTTCCTCTTTTAATACTGACAATGAGAAGAAACATTCCCAAAAAACTTGTATATCATCATAGGGTGCATACACATTCATAACAAAATTCATTTGACCCAGACTCTTGGTTAGGAATGATATGTAGAGCATTGAGAAAATATAAAAGGAATTCAATAGAGTAATATTAGGATTCCAACCTGTAATGATCCCCTTTGAATCTCCATGGGAATCCATAGATACAAAATCCCTCCCTTTAAGGAAATATTTCAAATTCCCAACTAGTTTATCCCCACCCCCCATGGTCTTGTACTAGAATTACATCGGGTTTCTCTTACTCAATTAATCTAGACAATGCCAATTTTTTAAAGAGATTGGTTCTCTCTCTGATATTCAAAGAAAGAATAATCATTTATCACCACTCTTCAAGCATTGTCTTGCTCTAAGAACCCTAGTAATAGTCTTTGTTTTCCCTGTTGAATCTCATCTAGTGCCTTTTCTTATGCCAAATGAATGTATGATTTCCTACCAATTGAATAAGACACAAATTCCTTAATCAAATCACATCCTATCCCATTCATACCATTACCCCCAAAAGGTCTTTGCCTTTGTGGGATTGTAAATGGTACCAACTAGAGCCTTTCCTCTCCTTCTAAAAAACCATGTTACTTTCCCTAGGTTCCTCTCCAAATTGCTTCTACATGAGTCAAGACTAGTGTCAAAAGATGGTTCAAAATTTTATTTTTCTCCCTTAACATGGGACAAAACCTTTCCTTTGGGTGAAACCCTCCACCCTTTATTTACCCAGTGTTTTCCTTTGAGACTACTAACTAATTCAAGCGGTTAGGACAATCTCCCTTGTCACCCAAAACACCTAAATTAGATTTACAAGAAATTAAATTCAAATTATGTTCAGAATCCTTGCCGAATGAGGTTCCTTCATTATTTGACTACCTTTGAATAAACACTTCTGGCTTTGATATCTCTTGGTGTGAATCTTGGTCCTTTGGATGGACCACAATACTGATATCCTTGGTTGCACCATCATTTGATTCAAACTCTTATAGCATTGAGCCATCATCTAAAGGAGAGTTTCCTCCATTGTAATAGGCCAATACATCCTTATATTTCTAACATCCCTCCAACCCCTTCTTTGGGAAGTATCCACTATTATCCAATGGCTCTGAGCATTTATTGTCTTCATTCTTTTTTCTCCAAACATAGATAATAAATGGAAAGGTATAATCTATTGAAATGTGGCCGTGCAAATGAAATTGAGCACACCTAAATGGAATATTGGATTATGCATGTATCTTTTGACCAACTACAATGTCCAAAATATGCAATATTCCTTCACTAATGTGTCTTGGTCCTTTATATGGGAAACAATATTGATATCCCTGGCTACACCATCCTTTGAGTCCAACTCTTCTGGCTTGGAGCCATATTCTAAATATGAGCCTTCTTTATGATAGGCCATGACATCCTTATCTTTCTGGCATCACTCTGACTCCTTCTTTGGGAAGTCCCCACTATTATTCAATTACTCTAAGCATTGTTTGTCTTCATTTTTGTTCTCCAAACATGGTTGATAAATGGTGCAATACAATTTGAGACAACATGGCCATGTAAATGACTATGAGCACACTTAAATGGAATATTGGATCAATATATGTATCTGTTGACCAACTATGATGCCCAAACTCTCCAACATCCCTTCACTAATGTCAATTTCCATCGGGATTCAAGATATGGTTCAAAAGACATGTTTCCTAAAATAAATATCTGTCGCAACTATATTTTGTATGTCCCTAAGAATCTTCTTTGACCAAAGATCCATTTCTAGACATGGAATCTTTACCCATATGGGTATTTTAGAATCAATTTCAAATTTGGAATCAAAACATGCATGCTAAGGCTTCAACACAAGTAAGGAAGACCGCCCAAACTAGCTACCTTCAAGAATAAATGAAACATCTTCTTTTGAGCAAAATATAAACCCTAACCATTTGTTGGGTCTCCAAATCGACATTATTTTCACTGGTAGTGAATCCCATTTTGACCCATCAAAGCCACTCTTGACACCATATTTGCCATTGTTTTTTCATAAAGGTCGTTTAAAGGCTCACATGGTAATATTAATGGTTTATTTGTGTTTCCCAATATTTTTTGACATATTAGAATGATTTAAAGTGTGTTCTATTACTAATTATGATTTATTGACCTCGAGTCTTGTAACAAGTCTATGGATCGCAATCAACAATCCAACCCAAAATTAGCAACAGTTTCCACATTGTCAACTTTGAGCATGAGTTTCGAGGTGATTAAGTCGAATATTGGAAATCCAAGATATGGGTTTTGTCCATAAGGGTCCAAATTGGTTACTTAATGGGAAGTTATCCAAAATCCGAAAATTTTTGGGAGATATTCTTGATTTTCTAATATGGGTTTTCCATATTTGTTGTTGCAGACAATTTTAAAAAATAAAACTCAAGTTGATCTGATCTTGAAGAACAAGGGATTGGTTGTGACATGTTCACACCCTCAGTATAAATGTGTATTCAAATTATGGAATAAGGACATGTTTTTCATTATTGTAAAAGAGGATTGAATCTATGACTTCCCCTTTGTAATTTTTGAAGTGTGATTTCAATGTTATTCAAGTTGTTGTTATGAATATCTTGCAGTGTTATTTCAGAGTTTGGTAGCCTTTCTGGCAACGCTAACCAGATGAGAAGGACCCCTCAACTTGGTTATCATTGTTTTCTTTCCATAGCGTAGCTCTGTAAGTAATTTGTCTTCTTATATAAATTCAATTCTATTTCTAGTGTGGCATTCTAGTTTTGTTTATTCCACTATTTTGTATTGATATTCTTATAAGTAATTTTGTTTTGTGTTGGATTCACTAAGGGTTAAACAATTGCATACAGATGTTTTGATATCACATATTTGTTCAAGTTCCATTATTCAAGTGCAATAGTAACATACTCTCTTCCAACATTCATATCGAGTGGTAACTAGTCTATAATAATATCATAGTTACTTGTTTTTCAATCCAACAGTGTGTTGATACCATTTTCGATTATAACCCTTATGATGTCATTGTGATGATTCACTGTGCAAATCATGTTATGGTGTGGTTGGAATCGAACTATAACTACAGTCATGTAGTGCCTTTGAAGTCAAATTATGTTACCACATATAATTGTCTTGATTTACAAGTTGGCTTATATATACAAGTATTGATATGGTTTGATTACAACACAAATATAGTTTAAGTTATAAGCATAACAGTTGTGTACTTCTCATATCATAATTGAAAGTAACTTGGTTTGATTTCAAGACATAGAACTGTATCACTTGAATATTCCAGAATTAGTGTAATGTTGTTTGAGTTTGTCAACTTGAGTTTATATACAGTATGAGTGTATGGATTGATCCTTGATATCAACATTCCTTTTTTTCATTAGTTTGTTAATTAAATTCACTTTATTATAGGTAGCATATATCTTCACTAAAGGCTATAGTTTATTAGTGAAGTTCCTCTTTTGAATCCCTTGAACACATGAGCATTAGAGTAGATGAAAGATTTGGATTGGTGCCCTTGGACAAGTCTTGATACTATTGGCCTAGTTAGCACGCATTTAAATTACGAATGCTTTGCCTTTTTCTCAGCGGTATTTTATATGCCTTGTTTTATTTTTGCAATCATAAGAATAGTTTCACTTGAATTTGGGAACGATATTACATGACACTTAGGAATTGCTTGAGTAAGAGATTGTAGCCTGTGCCAACATGGTATTTTCTTATTTTGCTTCCCAATGAACAAGTTTCTTATGATTTGATAGCATAGTTTCATGTTTTTTCCATAGATTAGATAGCCATCCTTGTCATAGTCTTTGCACAAACGGTGTTGGCATCTCTAATCTTACGCCCCGAATTGATGATTTAATGATCAACAATTAATTCAATTAATTTTCTCGACATTTTTTGTGCCATTGTCGGGGAGATGCTACAAGGGAGTAGCACTTCCATGGCTTACTTTTTGCATGCTTTAGAATAAAAATTTGGTGTGTGTGATTTATTT
>SNQJ01S0036576.1:76123-96877 GCA_010110895.2 Picea sitchensis
CCATACACTAATCCCTGTGCAAGACATGATCTACCAACTAGAAAAAGAAGGATGAAAAAGAGTTCGTTGAGAAAAACAGGAAATGGTACTCCAAGGAATCTCTCAAATCCTTATAGCAACTAGACACATATCTGCATCTCAGGGTCAACAAATCTTGATAGCAATTTGAAACCTAATTGTATCTCTGGAGGAAAAAAACTCGATCAAAATTAGAAACATATCTTCATCTCAGGGAGTAAGAGAAGAGAAAAGGATACTTGAGCAATATCAAGAAGAAGACCTAGAAGATTTCTCTGATCATCCTTGCCAATTTGCAGAGAAGACCAAAGAGTCATGGGAAACAACCTATGGAGAGAAGATATTGGAGCCTAAGATCGAGGAATTTCTTTCATGCCTATCATCTGATCCCTTATGCATTCAAGAGAGAAATCAATGAGGAGATTTGTATGGCATTACAAAGGAGGACATGGATACAATTGCTAATGAAAAATAGGACCAAGGAGACAAAGATCCCATCGAAACTTTATTCTAGACAGTCATGAAGCCACATTGATACCACTCCATATTTCAACATCTCTTGGCACCATATCAATCAATGCAGCTAGTTCCTCATATTCCAGTAGCTATCCAAGTATATTTTTAAAACTTGAATATTAGTATGTTTGTAATCATGTTGCACACATGGCTTCATTGGAAATATGCATACACTTGAAGAAATGTTTTTTTCAAAAGAGTAGGGTAGGGTAGGAAATGAATAAATAAAACAATAAAGAGAAAAATAAGTCTAGTTGTGAAAACCGGTTTACTAGTGCAACTGGACACGAGTCTTGCTCGAAAACTAGGCAATTGGTGGGCATAACTCTCAATAAGTTTTGTAAGTTCATGTTGGTTCAATATCGTAATATGGTCATTCAAAATCATTTGAAATAAGGTTTAAGAAAAATTAAACCTTAATAACAAAAATAAGAAAACCCTAAATAACTTAATATTTTACATGATACCTAATTAAAAAACCCTACTCTTTAATTAACATAATACCTAGATCCTAGTTAATTAAAATCAAGATTAATAAACATTGAATTAATAATAATTTAAAATAAACATTAAACCAATAAAAAAAGAATAGAAAACCCTAAGAAACTTAATCATGACTAATTTTAATAAAGAACTTTACCAAAAAACCTAGCTGACACCTAGGTTTCCCCTCACCTCTAGTATTTAATACCATCTCTTCTCATCATTTGAACCTGGGCTCAATGTCCTGAAGATGGATCCTAATTTGGATATGAAACGTCAACAATCTATTGAAAAAACTGTGGCCATTCCAATCAATCATGAAAACCCCAACCATAGAAATCTTATTAATCAAATTATTTGCCTGTACGGTAGGGAGACTCTGGACGAAATTTGCGTTTTAGAAAAGCTTTGGGTGAAGATAAAGAGAAGAGTGGCAGATATGAAATTTCTTAAGAAATGTAGGGATGAAAACGTGCTTCCCAAATTCACGCAGATCCAACACAGAACCAAGAACAAATGGAACAACGTGGCCTTCTCCAGACTAGGGTTATCCATTGTTAGAGGTGAAATTAGGAAGAACAAGTGTAATCTGGAACACCTATCCAAAAACGTACTTACGCTCCACCTGAAACTAGCGCAAGTTGTCACACCCGAACTGTGGAAAACAATGGATGCCATTGCAACCATGAAAGCTGACAAGAGTTATTTAGAATCTCAGAATAAGCATACCTCCAACCTGGAATCGTTATTCAACAAAAAACAGAAATAGAAATACCAACGCAGTGAATGTAGTAAACCTCTCTGCGCATGCATTAAACAAGGCCGATTTGCGTGTATTGGAGAAAGGACTTAATTTCGTTGTCTCCCCAACTTCCATCCCCATTGATAACATTATATGATGCGTAGAGGATATTATACAATACCTCGTTGATGAAGACAAAGAACTAATACGACAAGACTGGTCAGTGATTATGTGCAAAGCCAAACCTCCGAAAAGAAATTTGAGTAAAGAAGAACGCGCGGCCTTAAAGGACCTAAGAAACAATGAAGATTTGGTGATTCTTAGGGAAGACAATGGTGGCGCCATTGTTCTTATGAACCTTAGTGATTACAATAGGAAAATGAATGAACACCTATCCCATAGTGGCAGCTATAGGAAACTTAATTCCAACCACATTAAGAAGATTATAAGGCAAGTAAAGAATGCCATCAACAATTCCAACCTAGATGAAAGAACTAAAAAACGTTTAACCCCCAACAACGAGATCACCACAAGGTTCTACGGTCTACCGAAAATTCACAAAGAAGATATTCCTCTTAGACCCATAGTGAATACCATAGGTTCACCAACCTATGAGCTAGCTAAACAAGTAACCAACATCCTTAG
This sequence comes from Picea sitchensis, assembly GCA_010110895.2. Taxonomy (NCBI): domain Eukaryota; kingdom Viridiplantae; phylum Streptophyta; class Pinopsida; order Pinales; family Pinaceae; genus Picea; species Picea sitchensis. The sequence goes on from SNQJ01S0036576.1 coordinate 78,528, forward strand.
CCCCTTGGTACGCCACACTGACTCTTTCATTAAAGACTCCAATGAATTTATGAAAATCATTAAAAATGAAAAAGTAAGGCCTCAAGACACCCTCATAAGCTTTGATGTAGTCTCCCTTTTCACTAAAATCCCTTTAGATCAAGCTATCCAAATTGTCAAAGAAGTCATTGATCCTGAAACAACTAATCTAGTGGAGGTTTGCTTGTGCTCCACTTTCTTTAGCTATCAAGGAGAATTGTATGAACAAACCAGTGGCATAGCAATGGGATCCCCACTATCCCCCATTGTTGCCAACCTTTTCATGGAAAAATTTGAAAAGAGAGCCCTGAATTCCTTTCCCTTAAAACCTTTAAGGTGGAAAAGATTTGTTGATGAAACCAATGTTCTCTGGCCCCACGGGAAAGAGGAATTACATAATTTCTTTCAACACCTAAACAACATAACCGAAGAAATAAAATTCACAATGGAACTCGAAGATAATGATAGCATCCCCTTTCTAGACATTCTTATCAAGAGGGAAAGTAATGGGGATCTAGGACATGCGGTTTATATAAAAAATACCCACACTGAGAACTATCTCCACACAAACTTCCATCACCACCCCAACCATAAACTAGGTGTCCTAAAACTTTAGCCACTAGAGCCATAAGAATCTCCGATGAAGCACACCTAGATAAAGAAACAAATCACCTTACCAATACTTTTAAGAACAGAGGTTATAAACACAAAGACATTAAGAATGCAATAAACATATCCCTAGAAAAAACCCATGATAATCCCACCGTCCCAAAAGACCAGAACCCTAATAGAGATGTTTGCCTCCCTTACATCCAAGGAGTGACTGATAGGATAGCAAGAGTCCTCAGCAAAAAAGAGATTAATACCTCCTTCAAACCACTTGAAACCATCAAACATAATATGAGATCCGTCAAAGACAAACTCGACCCTCACAAAGGCAAAGGAATCTACAAAATAGAGTCCTCATGCGGGAAATGCTACATCGGTGAAACTAGGTGCTCCTTCCAGATTAAGATAAAAGAACTTGGATATTACATTAAGAATGAACACATCCGCACCTCTGCCCTAGCAGGACCCTCCCTGAAAACAAGACACCATATTTTCCTAGAAGACACCAAAATCCTCGCCAAAGAAAATCACCTCTTTAAACAACGTATTAGAGAAGCCATTGAAATCCGAAAACATTCTAGTAACCTAAACAGAGATAGTGGGTTGGAACTAAGCGAAAACTGGTTCCCTTTGATTCATATTAAACAATAATAATCATTGATAAATACAATCTCAATATTAAAATTAATTCATTAAACCTAGTTTTATCAATAACCCCACCTAATTAAAAATCACACCCGAATAAAAAACACTTTTAAAATAAACAATCTCATTAAAGAATATTAAAAGGCTTAGGAACAAAATTCCTCATAATTGTAACAATAAAAATTAAAATTAACGTAGTTTAAGATAGCTTAATAAGACCCTTTAATTAACTTAATACCTAGAACTTATGAACATAGTTAATTATAATTAAATTTAAAGCCTTAAATTAATAAATATTTAAGAAACATTAAACCTTAATAAAAAAAATAAGAAAACCCTAAATAACTTAATAATTTACATAATACCTAATAAACAAACCCTACTCTTTAATTAACATAATACCTAGATCCTAGTTAATTAAAATCAAGATTAATAAACATTCAATTAATAATAATTTAAAATAAACATTAAACCAATAAAACAAGAATAGAAAACCCTAAGAAACTTAATCGTGATTAATTTTAATAAAGAACTTTACCAAAAAACCTAGTCGACACCTAGGTTTCCCCTCACCTCTAATATTTAGTACCATCTCTTCTCATCATTTGAACCCAGGCTCAATGTCCTGAAGATGGATCCTGATTTGGATCTGAAACGTCAACAGACTATTGACAAAATTGTGGCCATTCCGATCAATCATGAAAACCCCAACCACATAAATCTTATTAATCATTTTTTATGTGTTCATGTCAATTGATGGGGGATTCCTTAAGTCCCTCCTTCTAACAAATCTTACCATCAACATCAACACATTATCTAGGGTCAAGGTTAGAGAATTCATAGTGTCGTGGAATCTACAAACATTAATGGTAGATTTCCTTGTTGTTAATCACGGGGATTCATTAATACCTCTTGATTGACTAATCTTGCAGGTGACTCGACATCATCACATCTATTTGTACCTCTCAATATGCACTAAGGTACTTTAGCACAATCAAGGTGAGATGCTTCACGTTGGTTAACAACATACCTTAATGGGCGGGAATCCAATGATTTCTCTCCATGTTCGACATCAACACATTTATTCAAATTATGAGAATTGTACCTCAGGTTTGGATAGCAGTTGAGGACTATTTGATTTCATGGTACCAACAATAGCTTACAACTATTCCTTTCTTTGTTGAGCATGTTCAGATCAGATTCAATTTTCATATTATCATCTTTCATGTTTCAGTTCTTTTATATTATCAAAAGCTCTCGGGCTTGATGTATTTAATCTCCACTGCACTGCTTTTCAATAGTGTCTTCAATATTTGTGATTTTAGAAGTTACGGGTGGTCCAGTAACCATTGAGAAACCTTGTAACCATTGTCCTCTTCAGTTTCAGGATCCTTTTATCAGTTACAGGATGACCTATAACTTATCAAATTGAAGATTGTCCATCATATACAGGCTAGAAAATTCAAAAGTCGGGGTCTGAGGTTTCCCAAGTAGCTTTAGATTCTTTTCTAGATCATCCTACAGGACTACATCAACAATATCATCTATTTGTGCAAATAATAATCTCAACGCCAACAATATCATCATTTTTTTGGCCATCTATTCTACAACAAAATCATCCAGTGATATCTTAAGTCCAACATAAAGGAAACAAGTAGCCTCATGTTTTCTTTGTCTTCTTCGTTCCAGCATACATCATGAGGTAAACTTGAGGTAATGGAACAACTTTTGATTTTTCCTGGTTTGTTAAAAACATGGGAAACTTAGTTTACATTTACCTATGAGCATATAACACATGTATCATGTAAATCACATTTAATAAACCATCCACTACCCATATATCCATTAACCATCCTACAAACTACCCATATTCCATACCTTCATGTGTTTCCCTCATTGCATAAACCATTATATTTCATGATTAATCAACCATCCACATCGTGCTTCATTCATGCACAATCATTTTGCTAAACGGTCAACATCTATACTCATTTCCCATACATCCGACCCAACTTATTTCGAATCACTATCAAGATTCGAAAAAATTTCTAATTCCTCATACTTTGTTCTCCAAATCCCACAATCCTTGCTCCTTGTTGGAAGTGCAAATTGTCAAAACGAGAGTACCTATGCATACCCTCTCGTGCTCATAATTGTGACAGTATGGGGAAGCTTGGTATGGTAAGTAAGGAATCATGGTCACTGAGAGAGATCAAATCATACCTCGAGTACAATGCTAGTAAACCTCTCCTCAAAACTACAGGTTGGTTTTCATTTCTCATATATGACACCTTTATAACTAAGGAATCTACAGAGGGATTTGATGACAATTTGGCTCGTGTGGGTGACTTGGTGTTTGTCCTCTTAGAAGAAACATTGGCTCAAGCTATAGGAATTTCAAGAACAGGTGGAGGCAGGGGTCTGGGATCGATTCCTATGCACGATGGGGAAAATTTTAGATTGGAAGAGGGGGTGCCTAGGGTATGGATCGTGGAAAAGTGGAGAAATTTCTTGTTTGTGCTACAAAACATTATTACCTACAAGGGATGGTATGCCATAACTTTTCTCTCTCACATGTGATTTCTCCTACATTTTTGAAGTCAATGATTATTTAAATTCTCCATTTTATTTGTGCCAAATTTTGAGTATAATGAAAAGACATACATTGTCAAACCCTAGGAATGCTAAATGTATCTTGTATCACCATGGTTTGATAAAAAATTATTCTGGAAGAATTACATAAGAGGGGTGAAAACTAGGATGCATTTGTTGATTTGTAATGGGTTTGTTGATAGAGGTATTGCACATGAGGAAATACCATGAGAAGTGCATAGCGTTCTTAAGCACGATGATAAATATGGTAGTAAAAACCATGATTTGGAAGAGGTGAGAACCTTCACTTAGACTCATGGAGCAAGGAATGTGGGCAACCTATTTCTATTTGCAAGATATTTTAATAGAGACAAGAAAAGGGAGCTAGGACAAGAATTTAAACCCTCAATGTCAGCTCCAAACTGTATATGTAAATAACCAAGCCCACGGGTTGTTCAATTATTAAACCTGTGGCATAGAGCCTTCGTTCATGGGATATTAAATAATACCCCTAATTTCACTAGATATTGATAAATATCTCCCAAAATCCTCTTTTTGAGCCTCCCTCCCAATATATCTTTCCAATAAAGGAAACCCCTATTTTTACTAGATACCCCTTTTTATACTCCCCAATACCTATAAACCCCTTGAGACCCCACACCCTCCCCCCCCAATACCTACAATATATTGACTTTATTTTTCTCAATTAAAATACCCCCTTTATGAATGAGCATGATAAGATATTGGTCAACAAGGTGAAGCCCACGTGACCAAGCCAAGAGAGTCCATTCACCCTAGCTACTTTTGGAAGAAAGAAGGAAAAATCTGCCAATACTAACAAAGTTTGCATGGTTGCCAACTATGTTGTCATTCTATTTGGATAATTTTGTGTTGGATGTTTACTCTTAGCAACCTAAAAACAAGTGTCCCCATATCTAAATTAAATCCTCCTCTTGTAACTTTAAAAGCTACCACAAATAGAAATTTAAGTCGTTTCCCTTATGTGACACATGGTTGTTTACTAGTTTTTGTTTCCATTCTCCTCCACACAGGAATGATCCCAGTTAGCTTAATCTTGTAGCTCTAAGTGTTGTTTCCATAATTATCATAGTTAAACATTGTTGCTCTCTCTCTCTCTAATTTTCTGATTCTTGCCTGCTAAGTCACCAATTGTAGCATTGTTTCCAAGAATATAAGTTTTGATATCATTCTATTTTCATGGTCCACCATCAATGAATCTATAATGTAATTACAAACTTTCCCCAAAATATCATACAGTGCTGATTTTTCATACATTAAATGCTTGGAAGGCTAAACAACTAATTTAGATTATCATTTTCACACAATAATTGCCAAATCTTGACTCTTGTAGCTGTCATTTTTTTTCCAAATATTTTGAGACCTTGTTGTCTATAAAAACCCCCAATGTTGAAATAGCTATAATAACCATAATATATTGCTAGAGTGTATGTTATTAGAGTGATCCTCCTCAAACAAAAGCATAGCACTGAACTCTATTAATTGTGGCATTGTTTTTTTGACTTATAACACTTGATTTGTTACTGTCACCATTCACAAGTCTGTTTCTCTCTGACATGCACATAAATATTGAAGATTTGTGTGATTCAAGATGATGGGCAGGTCTATAAAGACTGAAATTGTAGTTTTAAAATAAAAGGGCGCTCAACTACAAAGGGAGGTTGACAAATTGACAACAGAAAATGAGAAGTTACATAGACTCCATAGAAGAGGCACAGACAAAATGATTCCTTGACATTTTGTACCAGAACTTTGGAAAAGAAACTTAGGACAACAGAATAAAGGTAGGACCCAATGTGAACATATCCATTGCGACTATTATTTGACATGGTTGCAGTAGTGACATGCTTTTGAAAATTTTGATTAAAAGGCCATCAACTAAGTATGTATACATATTATTACTTGACGACACCCAATATCTCAGGAGTGGGGGAGATGTTGGGTCTCCAAATCGACATCATTTTCACTACTACTGAATCCCATTTGACCCATCAAATCCACTTTTTACACCATGTTTTCCATTATTTTGTCATAAAGGTCGTTTAAAGGCTCACACGATAATATTAATGGTTTATTTGTGTTTCCCAATAGTTTTCAACAAATTAGAATGATTAAAATTGTGTTCTATTGCTAATGATGGTTTATTGAGCTCAGGTCTTGTAACCATCATAATGGTCTAATAACCCGCATTGTTGTTCATGGTACTTCCAGAATTCTAGAAGGAAAATTGCAACCTGGGTTTTCTTTATAGTAGTGTCAACATGCTTCCATTATATTCAAAACATGCCCAGGTCGATTCTCCAATTTTATAGCTCGCAATCAACAGTTCAGCCCAAAATTAGCAACAATTTCCACACAGTCAACTTTGGGTGCGAATTCCAAGGTGATTAAGATGGATATTTAAAATCCAAGATATGGGTTTTGTCCAGAATGGTCCTAATTAGTTACCAAGTAAGAAGTTTTCCAACAAAACGGTTTGGGACATATTCCTGATTTTCAAATCTAGGTTTTTCATATTTTTTGTTGTAGCCGATTTTCAAAAATATAACTCAAGTTGATCTGATCATGAAGAACAGGGGATTGGTTATGACTTGTTCACACCCTCCTGAATAMAAATGTGTATTCAATTGATGGAAGAGGCACATGTTTTTCATTATTGTAAAAGAGGATTGAATCTATGACTTCCCCTTTGTAATTTTTAAAGTGTGAATTCAATGTTATTCAAGTTGTTGTTATGAATCCCTTGAAGGGTTATTTMAGAGTTTGGTATCCTTTATGGCAGCGCTAACTAATTGAGAAGGGCCCCTTAACCTGGTTAGTGTTGCTCTATTTCCATAGCGTAGGTATGTAAGTAATTTTCTTGCTTAGATAGATTCAATTCCATTTCCAGTGTGGCATTCTAGTTTTGTTTAGTCCACTATTTTGTATTGGTTTTATTACAAGTAATTTCATTTTGTGTTGGATTTACTAAGGGTTAAATGACTGCATACAGATGTTTTGATATCACATATTTGTTCAAGTTCCATAATTCAAGTGCACTAGTAACATACTCTGTTCTGACATTCATTTCGAGTGGTAACTTGTTTATAATAATATCATAGTTATTTTATTTTCAATCCAACAGTGTGTTGATACCATTCTCGATTATAACCCTTATGATGTCATTATGTTGATTCACTATGAAAATTTTGTTCTTGTGTGGTTGAAATTGAACTATAACTACATTCATGTAGTGGATGTTGTTGGAAATTTAGTTTTCATTGATGTTAATGTTCGAAAGTTGGTTGTCATTTATGTCAACCCTAGAAGAAGCCCTGAAGCAAGTTTGGAAGTCTCTAGAAGTAATGGGTGTATTTGAAGAAGTATTTAAAGTGATCCCCTTATGACGTAGCTTTATGCACAGTCCTCGTGGAAATACGCTTTGAATAAGTCTACAAAGAAACCATGAGAAAATGGCTAGGAAGCCCCAAAGGTGTGGTCATGAATCCTGAAGTTAATTAGAGGAAAAGAGTACAAAGGACATTGTAAACAGATGCAAAATTCTCATTGATGGATGGTCCTCCTCATGTCATTTCCAACGTTATGTGGCATGCCACATGGTTCCTCACGGTTGAGAAGTTATACCCTCTTAAAGATGAAGCACCGAAGTATGGTTAAAAATCCCCTAAATGATTGCAACACGAAGGTACAAGTCAACCCCAAAATTAATTAAAGAAGAAAAGTTATTGCAAATAAGAAGTTACAAGTCGGCCCTAAATTCAAATAAAGAATTTACTTGGAAGGGTATAAATTCCCATCAAGAGTCTTTGAGTTGATTACTAATCAATTCATGGAAGTATCATTTGATCAAATAAGGATGTGATCTCTTAGCGAAATTGAGGTAGAAAAGTTGTGTGAAGAATTAGTCTCGGAGTTGCAGATGTGCGAAGGGTTTTTGGGAAACCCTAATTAAGCAGACCCCCATGGGTCAAGTGCATGGTTTCCCAAGAGGCCTCCATTGGTTGTCTTGGTAGCGTCATGTGTGGCATTGTCTATTGCTCAGTCTTGTCCAGTGAGGCTGAAGGAAATCCCAAAGAAGGAGCTCTTATATTGATGTTGAAGTTGAGGAAGGTATGATGAACATAGATCTTGTGCATTAAGSTTTCCTCATGATGAAAGGTRTGTTTGTCTATATGTTTTGAGGTATGTCTTGGATATTTTTGTATATTCCTTGAGGCATATCTTGGAGACTCTTTGGCACATGGCTAGAGGCATATCTTGGTGATTTGAGCATATGATTTGAGGGATATTTTGGAGATCATGGCATATGGTTTGTTGCATATATTAGAATTTTTTGTACATTCTTCATAAATCTTTATGGAACATGCTTGAGGTCTTTGGCACATTGTTATGGTATATTCTTAAGGAATACCTTGGATGGTTTGGCACATGCTTAAGGAATGTTTTGGAACATGTTGGAGGATTGTATCTTGGATACTTTAGCACATGTTTAAGGCATATATTTGGTTCATGGTTTATCGTTTATCATGGATGTTATCAAACTTGCTTGAGGCATATATTTGGCACATGGTTTGGATGCATCTCTTGGTGATTTTTGGGAATAGGTTTTGGATATTATTTTTGATCTTGTCTTAAGATTTATGATGTGATTGAATTGGCTTTGATGATAATGATTATCATTATCAGTGATAGTGGCAGGTTGACTATCATTGACAATGACAGTGAAAATTTTATTATCAGTAACAGTGACAGGTTGATTATTAGTGATAGTTTTAGTGACAGGTTGAGTCTCCATTTATATTTCAAGGAGGAGGAAGGGGAAAGGAAAGGGGGCTGGAGGCTCCTTCCAATTGGTGCTGGAGAATTCAAGGATTTGTAGCTTCCTTCAGGTTGGAGCATGTAAACTAGGGGGTTGGAATCTCCTTCCAGTTGGTGCTGGAAAATTCAGGGAGTTGTAGCTTCCTTTAGGTTGGAGCCTGTAAATCAGGGAGTTGGAGCCTCCTTCCAGTTGGTGTTGGAGAATTCGAGTTGTAGATTCCTTCAGGTTGGAGACTATAAATAGGGGGTTGGTTCCTCCTTCAAGTTGGTGCTGGAGAATTTTGGAAGTTGGTGCTTCCTGTGGATGTAATATTGAAGATATATATTAAAAAACGTTCTATGTTTTTCTCCTATTTGGGTTTCCACGTAAAAATATCTTATGCATTGTGTATGATGTGATGCATTGTTGAATAGTACTATTTATGGCTAAATGTTTATGATATGCAATCATAAATGAATGGAATTGTTGATAAGCTAATGTTGACATGTTTTGGTTAAAATAGTAAAAAGTACTCAATATTGAATCACCCCCCCCCTAGTATTGGTGAATATTCCAACAATTGGTTTCATAGCAAGTCCTTCAAAATCAATCTAACCATTGGAAGGTAGATCATGGGTTACACAGATAATGTAACGCAAGTGTTTGATGGTTAGAATTATGAGATATGGAGATCAAGCATGAAAGTATTTTTAGAAGCACAAGGGGTATGATGTTTGACACTTAGTTCTTATAGGATACACCACTTCAAAGAAACATATGAATACTACAGCCAAGAAGGAATTAAAAAGGAAAAACAAAATAGAAATGGATTCCATCATGGATGCATTACTTGATTCATTCAAAGTCAAAGTGGGACAATGTTCATCAGCCAAAGAGCTTTGGGATAAAAAAACATAACCTCTACTCTAAGGAATCTCCTCTTACCATGGATCCAAAGCATGTTGATCAAGATAAAGAAGATGTTGATATTAAACAAGAAGAATTAAGCTCATCATGTTAGATAGATCTAGAAGAAGAAATTGAAAATGACAAAGAAGATTATGAAGAAGAAAGTGAAGTAGATCTTGAAGCAGAACTAATCGCTGCTTTGAGTGAGGTAAAAAGAGAAAGGAAATAAAAAAAAATCTCTAGAGAAATAATTGATCAAGATAAAGGAGGATTCTACTAACCCAAACAAAAATTATGAAGAATTCCAACAGATTATTATAAATCTAAAGGTCCAGTTGGAGGAATCCAAAGTAATTGAAGAAACACTCAAAAATCAGTTGGAAGAAAAACAATATTTGGAAGCTAAAATAGTATCAATAAGAAAGGAAGCAGAGAAGAGAGAAGAATTTTTGACAACTCATCTCAAGGAAATATATGAGGACTTAAACAAGCTTGAAATATAATTTAGTCAACAAGAAAGAAGGTTAGAAGAATAAATCATCTCATTAAAAACCAAACTTGAAGAAGCAAAGAGAATGGAAGAAGCAATGAATATCCAAATGATGAAGAAAAAAGAATATTGTGAAAAGCTTGAAGAATAATTCGTCACATCAAGGGTTGAAGTTAACAAGCTCAACAAGAACTTGAAGAGTTTTCAAGTACTAGAAGACATTCTCAGTTGTCAAAGGTCACTATCTGACCAAGCAGGTTTTGGATACATTGGTGAGGCCTCATGCAAATAATATGCAAATGCCAATGCTAGAAATATCGTTGAAGAGAGAGGAAACTCCACACTGCCAGTAAATAAATTTGAAGAGAAATGTCACAGGTTGATGGAAAGGAAGAATGAAGAGAAGACATCAGAGAAGACTCAAGAATAAGATTATAGAAATCCTTCTACTTACAGGTACCAAAGAAGCTTCAATCATTTTGAAGGAAACAACATAAGAGAATATCATAATTAGCTAAGGGATTAATTAAGAAGAACAACATCACAAAGAATATCGTTTACTCTCGGGTATCAAAGTTTATTTTCTGGTTATTATTTTACTTGTAATAACTTTGGACATAAAGTTGTAGATTGCAGACATTATGGAAGAAATGTTCAAGCAAGAAATGTTTAAGTGCCCCCCCACAATATTGAATGTTATAAATTCCACAACTATGGACACGTAGCTCGTAATTGTAGAAGCATGATGGACCCTTCTATGAAGGAAAACATCAAAATTAGGTACAAGAAGGTTTGGAGAATAAAGAAAAAACAAGAAGAGTAGGTGAATGAAGAAATTCCAGAGACTGTACTCACATGATTTGAAAAAGTGTGAAATCATGACAAATCTATTGGCAAAGAGGAATTTGTCAGAGTTCAGAATGGTGATCCTGCAACAAAGCAGGCTTATATATTGTTCTAAGCCATCTGGCTTGGATACTCCTAGTAAATGTGAATGTTGAAGAGAGGGAGTCTAAGAAACATCTATTACATATTAGAGAACTATCTTTGGGGTGGTACAAAGTGTTTGTTTGCAAATTTTAGGAAGGCAGATTCAAATTTTTTTATGGAAGATATACAAAATGGCTTGTGAAAGATTAGTTCATTAAGGAGCAGTCTTCACATCCCCATGCCAGAATGAAAGGGTCAGGTGGAAGTTACAAGGAATATCATTAAGGAAGAGATTTTTGATTCAATAGCGCATGGATATATTCAGTACATATTCGAGAATGTATACTTGTTGCAAACTTGTAGAAGATAGAGCAAACCAGTGGACATATTTGATTCAACTTGAGAAGCAAGAATATATGGTAATCGATTGCATCAGATTCGAGGAAGCTCTCAGAACATTCAAATGATAGATGGGTTAGCATTGCGTGCATTTGAGTAGCAGGGTCATGGACACTTTTGTGACATTTTGACAAATATGAATTCATGAGATATTTTGTAGGTCTAGAAGACAAGTTACATGACAATGGATGAAAGCGTGAAATTAGGAGGAATTGCATAAAGGAAAATGGACTCGTTGGTAATTTCATCAAGAGGAATGTTCAGTAAAACATATGACTCAGAAAAGAAACATATTGACAGGTGCAACTGGTTAGTCACAGAAATGAAAGCCATGAGAGGCACATCAAGACATGGGGAGAGAAACTATTAGAAGGAGTTATACTCTCACAGAGATAGGATATTGTTGAATTTTTATGTCATTGATGTCAAATCAGTAAAGACATGACAAGCCATGAATATTTGAAGTCAAGTGATGAAGGGATTTTGACATGAACGCTTTTAATATATGTCAGTAGATTAAACCATGAAGTACCAATGGAAAACAATCCTTGGAAGAGAGGAAAGGAAGCATATACAAGAAACCCCACATTGATCTATACAATATCTTTCAAAGAAGATAGGGGATATAAATCATCAGAGGGAGTTTCTGTTAATTTCAAAGGGGGGGAGAAAGAACAAAAGTAGGAGAGAAAGATCAAAAGCATGAAGACAAGAAGAGATATTATCAAAAGAAGGTATACCATCAGGGAAGTTACCCTTTTCCATTGATGTCAAAGGCGGAGAAAATTTTTATAATCATGAAGACAGGGGGAGTGATAATCACAGGGGGAGTATGAGTGTTGACATCAATGCTAAAGGGGAAGATTGTTGGAAATTTAGTTTTCATTGATGTCAATGTTGGAAAGTTGGTTGTCATTGATGTCAACCCTAGAAGAAGCCCCGAAGCAAGTTTGGAAGTCTCTGGAAGAAATGGGTGTATTTGAAGAAGTCTCCAAAGTGGTACCCTTATGGCATATATTTAATCATGTCCCTCATAGGAAGACCCTTTGAATAAGTCTACAAAGAAACCATGAGAATATGGCTAGGAATCCCCAAAGGCGTGGTCATGAAGAACGAAGTTAATTAGAGGAAAAGAGTATGAAATACATTGCAAACACATGCAAAAATATCATGGATGGATGGTCCTCATCATGTCGTTTCCAACGGTAGGTGGTATACCATGTGGTTCCTCATGGTTGAGAAGTTATACCCTCTTAAACATGAATCCCCGAAGTATGGTTAAACAACCCCTAAACAATTGAAACAAGAAGTTACAAGTCAACCCCAAAATTAATTATAGAAGAAAAATTGTTGCAAATAAGAAGTTACTTGGAAGAGTATAAATACCCATCAAGATCCTCTCATTTAATTACTAATCAAGTCATGGAAGTATCATTTGATCAAACAAGGATGTGATCTCTTAGAGAAACTAAGGTATTGAAGTTGAGAAAAGAAGAAGTCTCGGAGTTGCAGATGTGCGAAGGGTTTTTAGGAAACCCTAATTGTGTAGACCCCCACAGGTCGAGTGCAAGGTGTCCCATGAGGCCCCATTGGTTATCTTGGTAGCGTCATGCGAGGTACATCCTATTGCTCGGTCTTGTCCAACTAGGTTGAAGGAAAGGTTGAAGAAGGAGCTATTGTCTTGATGTTGAAGTTGAGGAAGGTATGATGATCAGAGATCTAGTGCATTAAGGTTACCTCATGATGAAAGGTATTTTGGTTTATATGTTTTTAGGTATGACTTGGATATTTTGTTATATGCCTTGAGGAATATCTTGGAGAGTCGTTGGCACATGGATAGAGGCATATCTTGGTGATTTGAGCATATGATTTGAGGTATATTTTTTAGATCATGCATATGGTTTTTTGCATATCTTAGAATATTTGGTACATACTTGAGACATATTTATGGCACATGCTCGAGGTGTTTGGCACATTGTTATGGTATATGCTTCAGGAATATCTTGGATGGTTTGGCACGTGATTAAGGCGTGCTTTGACACATGTTGGAGGATTGTATATTGGATACTTTAGCACATGTTTGAGGCATATMTTTGGTTCATGGTTTATGGTTTATCATGGATGTTATGGCACTTTCTTGAGGCATATATTTGGCACATGGTTTGGATGAATCTCTTGGTGATTTTTGGGCATGGGTTTTGGATCTTATTTGTGATCTTGGAATAAKATTTATGAGGTGGTTGAACCAGCTTTGATGATCATGATGTATCGTTATCAATTACAGTGATAGTGACAGGTTGACTATCAATGACAGTGACAAGTTGATTATCAATGACAGTGACAAGTTGATTTTCAGTGATAGTTATTGGTTGATTATCAGTGATAGTTTTAGTGACATGTTGAGTCTCCATTTATATTTCAGGGAGGAAGGAATGGGAAAGGAAAGGGGTTTGGAGCCTCCTTCCAGTTGGTACTGGAGAATTCAAGGATTTGTAGCTTCCTTTAGGTTGGAGCCTGTAAACTAGAGGATTGGAGCCTCCTTCCAGTTGGTGATGGAAAATATAGGGATTTGTATCTTCCTTCAGGTTGGATCCTCCTTCCAGTTGGTGATGGAAAATATAGGGATTTGTATCTTCCTTCAGGTTGGAGCCTCCTTCCAGTTGGTGCTGGAGAATTCAGGGAGTTGTAGCTTCCTTCAGGTTGGAGCCTATAAATAGGGGGTTGGTGCCTCCTTCCAGTTGGTGTTGGAGAAGTTTGGAAGTTGGTGCTTTCTGTGGATGTATTATTGATGATATATATTAAAAATTGTTATGTGGTTTTCTCCCATTTGGATTTCCACGTAAAAATATCTTGTGCACTATGTATGATGTGATACATTATTGAATGGTACTATTTATGGTTAAATGTTTATGATATGCAATCATAAGTGAATGGAATTGTTGATAAGATAATGTTTACATGTTTTGGTTAAATGGTAAAAAGTGCTCAATATTGATTTAACACCCCCCCCCCCCNCCAAAAATTGGTTTCAGAGAAGGTCATTATGAATCATTCTAACCACTAGAAGGTAGATCATGGGTTACACAGATAATGGAACACCAATGTTTGATGGTGAGAATTATGAGATATGGAGCTCAAGAAAGAAAGTATTTTTAGAGGCACAGTGTATGATGTTTGGAACTTAGTTGTTACAGGATACATTGCTTCAAAGAAACCTCTTAATATTGTATCTAAGAAGGAATTAAAAAGGAACAACAAAATAGCAATGGATGCCATCCTGGATGCATTCCCTGATTCAGTAAAAGTCAAATTGGGACAATGTTCATCAGCCAAAGAGCTTTGGGATAAGCTACATAATATCTAATCTAAGGAATCTCATCTTACCATAGATCCAAATATATTGATCAAGATAAAGAAGATGTTGAGATTGAACAAGAAGAAAGAAGCTCATCGTATCAAACAGATCCAGAAGAAGAACTTGAAAATGACAAAGAAGATTATGAAGAAGAAGGTGAAGTACATATTAAAGCAGAACTAATCGTCGCTTTGAGTGATGTAAAAAGGAAAAAGAAGAAAAACAAGTCTCTCAAGGAAGAATTGATCAAGCTAAAGGAGGGTTCTCATAAACCCAACAAAAATTCTAAAGAAGTCCAACAGATTATTATAAATTTAAAGCTCTACTTGGATGAAGCGAAAGTAATTGAAGAAACACTCAAGAATAAGTTGGAAGAAAAACAGTATTTGGAAGTCGAAATAGTATCATTGAGAAAGGAAGCAGAGAAGAGAGAAGAAAAATCGACAACTCATCTCAAAGAAAGATCTGAGGACTTAAACAAACTTGACACATAATTTAGTCAACAAAAAATAAGATTAAAAGAAGAAATCATCTCATTAAAAACCCAACTTGAAGAAGAAAAGAGAATGGAAGGAGCAATGAAGATCCAAATGATGAAGAAAGAAGAATATTGTGAGAATCTTCAAGAAGAAGTTATCACATTAAGTGTTGAAGTTAACAAGCTCAACAAGAACTTGAAGAGTTCTCAAGCACTAGAAGACACTCTACATTGTCAAAGGTCATTATCTGACAAAGCATGTTTTGGATACATTGGTGAAGCCTAATGCAAATAATATGAAAATGTCAATCCCAAAAAGAGTGTTGAAGAGAGAGGTTGCACATCACCAGTAAAGAAAGTTGAAGAGAAATGTTACAGGTTATTGGAAAGGAAGAATGAAGAGAAGGCTAACAATTATGTGAAAGTCATCAGAGGCCTTATTAAGAAGGAAGAATGTGAGCCCTCAAAGGAGAACATTCTTGAAATGGAGTAGACTCAAGAAGAAGATTACATAAAACCTTTTAATTCCAGGTATCAAATAAGCTTCAATCATTTTGAAGGAAACAACAAAGGAGAATATCGTAATTGGTTAAGGGATGAATTCACAAGAACTACATCACAAAGAAGATCATTTACTCTCAGGTATCAAAATTTATTTTCTCGTTATTGTTTTACTTGTAATAACTTTGAACATAAAGTTGTATATTGCAAAGCTTATGGAAGAAATGTTCAATCAAGAAATGCTTATGTGTCCCCCCACAATATTGAATGTTATAAATGCCACAACTATGGACATGTAACTCGTGATTTTAGAATAATGATGGACCCTTTTATGAAGGAAAACACTAACATCATGTACAAGAAGGTTTGGAGAAGAAATAAAAAATAAGAAGAGAAGGTGGATGAAGAAATCCCAAAGACTATACTCACAAGATTTGCAAAAGTGAGAAATCATGATGAATCTATAGGTAAAGAGGAAGATGTCAGAGTTCATAATGATGATCCTGCAACAAAGCATGCTTATATATTGTTCTAATCCATCTAGCTTGGAGACTCCTAGTAAATGTGAATGTTGAAGAGGGGGAGTCTAAGCAACAACTATTACAGGTTAGAGAACTATCTTTCGGGAAATATGAAGTGTTTGTTTGCATATTTTGGGAAGGCAGATTCAAAACAATTTGATGGAAAAGATACATAATGGCTTGTGATAGATTGGTTCATTAAGGAGCAGTGTTCACATCCCCATGMAAGAATGAAAGGGTTAGCTGGAAKTTAAAACTAATAACACCAATGTAGAGATTCATGATTGAATAGAGTAGGGATATAATCAGTACAGAATCGAGAATGTATACTTGTTGCAAACTTGTAGAAGAAAGAGCAGACTAGTGGACATGTTTAATTCAACTTGAGAAGAAAAATATGTGGTAATCAATTGCATCATATTTGAGGAAGATCTTAGAACATTCAAGTGACAGATGGGTTAGCATTATGTGCAGTTGAGTAGTAGAGTCATGGATAGTTTTGTGACACTTGGACAAAGATTAATTCATGAGATATTTTGAAGGTCTAAAAGACAAGATATATGAAATCATGAGGAATTGTAGAAAGGTAGATGGAAGCATTGGCAATGCCATCAAGAGGAATGTTCAGTGAAACATATGACTCAAAAAATAAACACATTGACAGGTGGAACCATCTAGTCATGGGAAGGCAAGCCATGAGAGGCACATCAAGATAGGGGGACATAAACAATCAGAATCAGTTATACTGTCAAGGGGATATTGTTGAATGATCATGTCATTGATTTCAGCTATGTAAATACATGACAAGCCATGAATATTTGAAGTCAAGTAATGAATGAATTTTTACATGAGAGATTTTAACATATGTCAGTAGACTACACCAAGAAGTTCCAATGGGAACGAATACCTAAAAGAGAGGAAATGAAGCATATACAAGGAACCCCACATTGATCTACACAACATCTTGCAAAGAAGACAAGAGGAGAGAAATCATCAGAGGGAGTTATACTTAATGTCGAAGGGGGAGAGAAAGAACAAAAGAAGGAGAGAAATATTAGAAGCATTTATCTAGATGGATATCGGTGGCCACCCACCTTTTCCAACTGGTTCAAAATAACTTTCTGACATTTTTGGCAATTTACTATTTTTAGCAGTTTTTACTTCCGGGGCCATTTTGAGGGCCTAAATAAAGGTTTTTCAGTATTTAGCTCCTCAATGATATTTGAAGGCATAATTGAGCCCCAAAAATGAATCTCCTTGACGATACCTTTCCAATGGGCTATCACACGCCTAAAACGGAGATCGTATCCAAAAGTTACGACCCCGGGAAGTTGATGTACTAGCTTACCCAAACGGGGCCCACATGACTTTTGGCGCTTCATCTCCTAGGGTTAGGTTTTTGGATGTCTAGGGTTTTTGGCATTGTGGCTTATTGTAAAAAGGCCTTCAGAGCCTCATTGTAACCTTCTTCTTGTGAATGCGCGCTACCGTCACATCTCTTCTCAAAGATAAGCTGCCACCATTCCAACAAGCTTGTTTCCGCTGCATTTTACAGTTTTAGCTTATTTTGTTATTGAATAGAAAACTAGTTTTACTGTATCTTTGTTATTTTGTGTTAAGCACCTGTTAATAATCTATATTCATTTCATTATGCTCATAAAATTTGGATCAGTGGTATTAGAGCGGTCTGCTCCTTGTCGTCTTAATGCATGTCCCCAAGGAGGTCGGAGTACAAAGAGTTGGGTCTCGAGCTTGTTTCTCTTGAGGACAGAAGCTCTCGCACGCCCAAGAGACCTCCCATGGCATGAGAAAATAAATATTATGGGACAGGAGATCCTTTCAATATGTTGATTGAGGAAGCCCTCATGCAACAGAGGAATGAGATGATGGATAGTTTCACGCAAATCCTTCGGCGACTACCAACATGCGACACATCTTCTTCGAACGGAGGCACCTCCCCCTTCAAGGTACAAATAAACTTTGATATTCCTATATTTGAAGGTCAGATAGACGCAGATTCTATAGACAAGTGGTTGAATCTACTAGAAGGGTATTTTTCTGTTCAT
>SNQJ01S0036577.1:10088-43914 GCA_010110895.2 Picea sitchensis
TCTATGGATTTATGCACAGGAGCAGAGGAATGTACAAAGCTTGAATACTAATAAATAAGAGAAGAATAAGTTGTTGGATGTAGCCCCACACTAGGGTGAACCATGTATATCTTGTGTTGTTGTGCTTGGTGCAATGTTGTTCATGATGTTTATGTATCTATTTTCTTAGTGCACTGTTCTTGATGTATGATAGGTAGATCCATTGATGCTTAGTACTTTATATATGAATAAATGCTAGATCTTCTCTAATGCTATGTGCTAAATGATTAGATGTGATTAATCTTGATTACTACTGCGTTGATCTGTAGTAAGGGTTAATCTGTGATGTCAATAAGGATCATAAATTAATTCATATTGTTGGCTAAGTGCTCTGTTAAAGTGTTGTAATCACATATCTGTGTCCCATCTAGGTTGTAGACACTTGATTCCTGCAATCCCCCCCTGCCTCTACCTTGGGTGAGACTTCATCTACTTCGCAGGTGTTGCCGAAAGGGATGGTAGTTAGGGTTTTGTTGGTGCGTTGTTGAATCGTTGAACCTTGGGTCTGCCCCTATTCCAACACCAAGTTTTAAATATCTTGAAGTTGTTTCTCGAGCTTTGAAGGCCTCATCTCCACCCATCAGGCATCTTTGGTTTCTTGAAGATGGATACTATACATGTATATCTTTGATTTTGAGATGAAGATATGTTGTGTATTTCTCTCTACTACACTTTATATAGTTATATGGCATGGATATGTAGTGTATTTGATTGGAAACCATGATTTATTTCATCCCGAGTATGGGTATGCCCACCTCGGTGAGACAATTATTATTTTTGTAGATGGCACCTCCCGAGCTCTAGTCCCAGACTCACTCACTTCGTACGTTGGTAAATATTTTTAATGTATTTCAGCCATCAGATGCTCTTATGACCTCACACATTAGGGGGCATCTTTTATAACCCTAAATTTTACCATACATGCATACCTGGCATCAGGCCCTCTTACTTTCTATTTTTTTCAAGCCATCATTAAGCGACTCTTCTTAAAAACACTATTTTTGAAGATGTATGTGCCCTGAACCATTAATTCCCACATATGTATGCTAGATGAAACATTACTTCCCTCATACGTATGCGATTTTCACCACTACATCCCGCTTATACTCGCAAAATTTGTAAAAATTAAAAAGTTGCAAGGAATTCATTGAGATTACAGGCTATTGGGTAGTTTTCCAACTGTCCCACCGCCTATAGCCCATCACCCAACCGAATAACCATCTTTTTGTCATATAAAAGGAGGTTTTGGGGTCTCATTCCAAAGCGAAGCATAAGAATAGTGAAACTCTGCTCGTTTCACATCCCCTCCTTGCCCCAAGAATTTGCAGCCACCTTGTGAGTTTTGTACCAGAATTCCCTATTCTTTCCTTTTTCCTCCATCATAAGCCTATTCAATTACCTAGAGAGAGGTTGAGAGGAGAAAGATATGTGGAAGCATAGTTGGATCTTGGTGAAGAGGAGCCTGGACTAGGTTCGAGGAGTAGTCATCGATCTTATTATAAGTAAACTTTGTGATATTAATAAAAGGAATACTTTCTCTGTCCCGAAATATGATGTGTTCAATATTTATGTTTGATTTATGTTTTACGCTGACATATAACCCACTAATTCATATATGAGATACATGTTCATAGTTCCTTGCTTTCATGTTTGTGAATGCAGGTCATCCTTGGGAGGAGACTTGTAGTTAGTGGAGAAATCAAACACAAAAGGATCGACATCTGATTCAGAGTTAAAGGTAGAGTTACCCGATATTTTCACTTTGTATTTTATGCACAAATGTGGGGTATATTTAGGATAGTTATTAAAAAGTAGGAGACTTTTAGATGGTTAGATATGCCTACATGTTGAACCCTAGTGTATTCCATAGGGGGGGTTTCCCGCTATAGCAACGTCATCATAGTCCACAAGACCATGTCTGCAAGGACACGTGGCACATTCAGATGATGACAAGTTTCAAGGTCTAGTTGGCATTTTAGGTATGTGTAAGTCACAAATATAAGTGAGACGTGGAAGCCACTTGGCCAAGTTCCACATCATTAGTTATGTCAGCAAGCTATGTCACTCTAGGATTATGTCCTTCAAGGATATCCAGTTTCTCCTACCAGCAACTATCTGAAGTGCCAAAGGCCGAAGTTAATGTTGGTTGTTGATCTAAGATCCTTCAGTTTCTCACATGACCGTAGATCCAACATAGTGGAAGGATAGAGTAAGCATGAGATTTTAACCAAAAGAAAGCAATCATCGTAGTATTATGAATTATTTGGTAGGTAAAAATTTGGAGGGATTGACCTATTTCATAGCTCGAGTAGCCCGAAGTCTCGAAGTTACGAATAACTGAATAACCAAAGAGAGAGAGCTCCTTTGTGCCTAATATCACGGTCCTAGCTCTTGGACATGTGAATATTATTAAGTAGGGAGTGTTGATAAACACTCTGACAGAATTTTCTTTGGAAGAATTAAAAAGATTGCAAAGAGCAGAGTCCTGAAACGCTGAAATCCCAAAATTCCGAAGTAAATGAGAACCATCTTCTCAAACTTCATTTTAAGTCATGAACATCGATTTTCTTGAAGGCCTATGATAATCTTGGATCGTCCATATAATGGAATATTGAATATTGACCATTCGACTACTAAAGAATACAATATATGCACTTCGGCGAAATTTACTACGAGAGGATTGAATGATTGCAAGGGCCAGAAGTCCTGAAGGACGAAGTAACATAGAACCTGATTCCATCCCGTAGTCACATAAAGTAAAAATAAAAGCGCCTAGGGATTAACTCTGTTTCCTGTAGGAAACTCAAGAAGAACACCATTAATGTAGAATATAGTAAATTAAGAGCTTGATTTTGATATGTTGGAGAAATGGAGACAAAAAAGAAGCATGGGAACAAGATAAGGAGTTGATCCATACCTTTGATCAACTTATGAGGATGAATCAAGATTAATTAAACTGAGAAACTTACATGATAAATTAATTTATAAAGGAAGAAATTAATTTATGTTAATGAAAAGATACAATGATTCATTGTCAAAAGACACAATGATTCAAATTCACACCAATTGAAAGAATATATAAATGAGAAAGAATGGCAAGAATAAAGAATCTCTGCAATCCAGATCAACATATCAAAATGGAAGCAACGTCCAAGAAGAAGAATTGTTGATTCTTATGAAGTGAGGGTGGAACAGAGGAGCACAGAAGGATTCATATCCTTTACTAAGTAAAGTGTAATTTAAGGGAGTTGATGCTTCCTGGAGTTGGTTCCCTAAATAAAAGGGAGTTGGTGCTTCCTAGGGTTGGTGCCCTAAAGATAAGGGAGTTAGTTCTTCCTAGGGTTGGTGCCCTAAATATAAGGGAGTTGGTGCTTCCTAGGGTTGGTTCTCTAAAAAGGATTGGTGTCCTTCACTCTTCTTCATAAAAACCTTGTAATTCCTATTAATTGTATTTATATAATTTATTTTAAATACAAGTCCATTGTTGATCTATTGTGGTAATTAACAAAATATAAAAGTAATTTCTAATTGTTGAAAAAGGGTAATACTGATTCACCCTCCCCCTCTTATTATTCCAATAATTGGTATCAGAGCGGGTTCCTTCAACACAGTATAACAACTGGAAGGTATATCCTAAAGATGAATCAACAAGATGGAATGTCTAACAACAAATAACTATTGTTCAATGGAGGTGGCTATGCTCTATGGAAAATAAGAATGAAAATCTTCCCGTTGGTTCTTGGTTTTGATATCTGGAAATATATTGTAGATGGTTACACTGCACCAACTACTCCACCCACAGATGTTGCAAGTGTTGAGATTTGGGTACCTTGGAAAGTGGTCCCCATGTGCTTATGAGTCTCTAAGAACAAAGGGGGAATACTATTACCCTTTTAATTTACTTTATGATTCTAATTTCACTTTGACTTAGGAGTTTTAAGTCAAAAGTGAAATATGTCACTTAAGTCGTAAAGTGACAATTAATTCACAATGTGGGTGAATTAATAGACATAAAGCAACTAAGGAAAGTGGGTTTCCTTAAAGAAAACTAAGGAAAGTGGGTTTCCTTAGTGATATTTAGGATGATCTCACCCATTGATTGTTCTGATAGATTCAGGGACCTATGTGCCATTGATATTTTAGGGTTGGTATGAGGAGGCTAAAGTGAGGGTAAAGTCATTTTGGAGACTTATTCTTCATTTGGGATTTTTGGAGAAGAGAAGAGGGGTACATTTCTTGAGGAGAAGGAGGAGGATGCACTTGATGAGGGTTTGAGTAAGACCCTTGAGAGCTTGAGGATAAGCTTGAGGTTGGTTTGATATTGGATGGAGAGAATTTCCATGGAGCAATAGCTTCCATATCTAAGAGGGAGCATGTATATGAGTGTGGAGGGACGGATCTTGAGGAGGAGGGTGTATTTATTATCCTTCATTTTCTCATCGGGAGAGGAGTACTTGTCAGATCAAAGATGAGGTTTGACGCATAGGGAGAGGAGAGATTGGGCACTAGTTTCTGTGGAGAAAGACTTCCAGTCAATGGCTCAGCCATTTCTAGTGATCATTTTTTGCTAGGAGGAGGGCACACATGTTGAGAGGACCGAAAGCTACCTGGTAGCAGATCTTCCTGGAGGATTCAACCTAACAGTTTTAGTGGAGAGGAAGCACAAGAGAGGACATTCCTTTGGAGGTATTTCTTCATTGGGTCAAAGATGAGCTAGGGTGATTCATGAAGGGCTGTGAGGGCAACAAGGAGAGGGCGCATCTATTATCTTGGGCCTCTTTCTTTTGATCTTGTAAGGGGTGCCCGTGAGGAGCTTGCTATGCATACAGTTCAATTGTATTTCATTACGAGCTGTATTCTTTCTTTTTTAACTTACTTCATTTTATAGACATATATCCCAAACTATTTTTCCCTGGGGGGTTTTATCCAGTGTCATATGACCAAAAATACTTGTGTATAAAAATGCATGTGTTAGTCTTTAGATCTGTTCATTTTCAGCTTTAAATATCTTTAAGTGTGTTGTACTTATTTTGGAGGTATGCTAACTTTAATATTAAAACTACATGCTAGGAGTTAATTCCAAATTAGTGTAACTAAGGTTAAATCGCCAAGAAGTTCTGGATTGTTGGTCAGTCTCGAAAACAATGTTAAGCAAACACTTTACATAACGGTTGAAACTTAGAGCCTAATTGAGGTCAAAGAAAGACCCAGTTGGAAAGATTGATAGGACTAGATTTTTCATGGTATTAGAGTTGAGGTGGATGATTTTTGAGCAGTTAGGACAACATTTTGTTGGTTGTCAAGGATACATCTTCGTGATGGTATTGTGATGTTTATTGACTATCTGTTGGGTTGTTGGAGGGCAGATTTCTGTAGAGGAATAATTGGAAATTCTTGGCACTTCTAGGACAACCTCTTTTCACAATTGTGTGGACAGGAGTGAGGGTTGTAGTTTGAAGACTCCTTTCATACACCTAGAGATTAGGAGTGAGTTCATGGATTCACTTTCCTCTTTTCACACCCATGTTGACAAGAGCGACGCAATGTTCCTTTGCATTTGGAGCACGAGGAGCTGGCGACATGCCTACTATCTCTGATGTGGAGGACAAAGGCTGAAGTCTAGGAAATTGTCACTCAGGGCGGAGTTGATGGTCTTGTCTTGAGGACATCAAGCTTGCGATATAGTTTCCAGAAAGGTTTTCCCCATTCTCGCCAACGGGCCCCATCTTGGTGGCAAAGTTTAGGAAAAGGAACAACAAGGCAAAGAGGATCATATTTGATACTGCGGAGATCACATTATTCCCCACATGACTGGGAAAAATTGTGCATACGAGATGTAAGCATCTCTATGCGCAATTTGCAAGAGATCTAATGAGAGCCGAAAGACGATTCTTCATGACCGACTGGGGGGTATTCACATGCTCGAGGATGACGCTATCATTCTCCTTAGTAGATAATACACATAGATCATAGGATGAGCTTGCGCTCATCGAAGAGGGTTGTGAACCTCAACTCTTTTGTGGAGGCAAGCTATGAATAGCTTCACCAAACCGTGGGGGTCCATTTGTAAGGGGCATTGTTGCCAGGGAGCATATGCCCACATGGGAGAGGATGCGCGATGACTTCATCTGTGGAGGAGATTAGGGTTGCACTATAGCTTTTGGACAACAGCAGATAGTTTTAGATGAGGACCTTGCTCTTGGACAAAGGGAAAGAAGAATAATGACAGGGGAAGTCGACAAGGTCCCAAGTTTGGGCCCCCACCACGTAGGAGGAGAGAGGAAGGGGTCGTGAGGGTAGAGGAGAGACATGAGCACAAAGTGGAGATGCTTTCTAGTTTGTGGAGATGGGTCACTATGCAGGACATCGTCCCAAGAAGAAGAAGAAGCAACAAGATGGCATGGCAACGACAACAGAGGAGATAGAGTTCGTTGATTGGTTTTCCATAGAGTGTGCATTCATTGCTATTTTATCTACCATTACACCATCCAACAATAGCCGGGGAGACCGAGTTGATGAGGACCGAATAACTCACATTAGTGATTCAGAGGGATATCAGACTCAATGTCCCTGGACATATTCAAAGTGGGTGACTGGTCCACCCAAAATAGCCACAGCTGCAGAGAAGTCGAGTAGACATAGATATGGTGCTACAACTTCACCGAGGATGAGGAGGAGGAGAAACAGGCACCACATAGGCCTTTGGAGCCTCACATGGCTTAAGGAGACAGCAGATCGCCATGGATCCCCTAGGTGGAGATGACTTGGGAGAGAGGCTGTTCATGATTCTTGGTGAGATGCTAAGAGGGGAGACTCTTGGTGAGATACCATAGTGACTCTGGGTGAGATGCCAAGAGTAGATAGAAATATTTGGTGGGAGACCAAGGTGAGATATTCAGATGTGATTTTGAGATCTAGTGATATTGATAGATGGAGAGTCACCCATTTATAGATTATACAGATTGAGTAGATATGTGACAGAATCCACTTCTTACATCAGGGTACATCCATACTCACCAAGCATATGCCGAGAGGAAACCATGTCCATTGTAGGGACAGATTGGTGGTGACTAGAAATTTACTCCCAGAAGAGGGAGTGTTGAGATTTGGCATCTTGGAAAGTGGTCCTCAAGTGCTTATGAGTCTCTAAGCACAAAGGGGAAGACTATTACCCTTGTAATTTTTACCT
The DNA here is from genome assembly GCA_010110895.2 of Picea sitchensis. Classification (NCBI taxonomy): domain Eukaryota; kingdom Viridiplantae; phylum Streptophyta; class Pinopsida; order Pinales; family Pinaceae; genus Picea; species Picea sitchensis. The sequence continues at coordinate 17,317 of SNQJ01S0036577.1, forward strand.
GCGGGAAATAATGGTGGGAAATACAATCGGCGATGTCCACATTGAACACCGGGTGCCAAATAAGTTCCATGTGGGAAGCAAAGTTTGGTTGCACTTACAAAAAAAATGCCTTACAGGACCCCATAATGGAGTGGGTGAAGCTTCCGATGGTCCCCGTATGTTCTTCTTCAAGTGTAACCAAAATTTGTCGCCCACCTGAACTTTATGTGGAACCCGATGTTGATCATGCATTGCTTGTAATTGGCATTAGACTTTCATAGAATATCTTGAACCTGCTAAGGATAAAGTTGATCCTCCAAAAATCAAAGGGTTTTGTCACCCTCATTTAGAGCGTGAGAGTGATCTCACATGGAGGTGACCGCATGTAGGCAAAGATCTATGGACCTAATGAGCTGGAATCAAACTCCAACCCCCACCCTAAAAGGTTGTGGCCAGGCTGAGCCATGCATGCTCCTGCTGTAGCTATAAGGACATAGGGAATACCTCCATGTGTGAGGGTTCTTTAAATTATAAATGCATGGGATATGAACGATCATTCTATTTACAACCTCAATTTTGGCCAACATCCAGAATATGGATCGGTGAGCCTTATGTCCGAATGACTAGAGGCCCGGTTCGCATCGTGTCGAGAAATCAACCATCCCGACCCCGAGACAATGGCTTCAGGGTCCCATAGATGTACCCAGACTTGTTCAAAAGAAGAGCTTGGCGCTACTAAGCAGATGCTCTTGCAAGCAACCGCATCCACATCTTGTGAAAAAGTGATCTAAACCACAAAAACAAAGTCATCCCGGCTATGGATGGGAGGCCCGACATGTAGTCCATTGAGATGGATTCCCATGGCCTATTGGGAGTAGTCTGAGGGGTGTAAAAGTATTTCTTCTTAGTGGCTGGTTTGGCAATAGTGCAAGAAGTGCAAGACCTAATATACTTGTTGACCTCCCTCACAAGTTTTGGCCAAGAGAAAATGTTTTAGCATCACCTTCACTGCTCTTCGATGCTAAAGTGTTCTCCGCTAATTTATTGTAGTGGGCTTCCCGTGATCAACTTCTCTCACTCACTGAGGGAACACATATATGGCCCGACGACACAACAACCCATCCTAAAGATGGAAATTATCGACAACTACCTTTGCACCCAAAATTTGTAGGTGGTAGCGAAGTCCGGTCCGTCTCCCATAGAGTTGGGGCCATCCAAGAGTCTATGGTTGCAGAGTCTAGCACCGTGGTGAGTGTCGCGACGGGTGGTCTGCTGAGGAAATCACATCGTTGGTGGTTCTTGTTTCTATAATTTGATGTTGAGGTGGAATTGTTGTAAGTATGTGTGAACCACTTTGATGGCGGCCATTCGCAATTTTCCTCAGGTTCCGCATGAAGAGTGGCTTGCGATCAATGGATGATTGTCTCCCTCCCAAGAATGTAATGTCTCCCATCCGACGGCTGTGCTCTACAATGGAGTACATTTCTTTTGTCATAAGTAGGTTACTTACTAACAACATCCGATAAAACGATTATGAGGGCCACGGCGGCTATCTCATGCGAGAATGACACCACAACATAGTCTGAAGCATCTATCTCAATCTCAAAGGGTTGCTAGAGGTCTGGTAGTGAAAGTATCGGGTCTGAGCACAAGCCGCTGATTCAAATCATCTAACGCTTTGCTCGCTGGGGACTGGCCCCATGCAATTTTTCCTTACCACCACCCCGGTTATTTGGGTTGAGGCCCGCGTAATATGAGAAATCCAACACAAACCTCGCGGGTAGAAATTGGCAAGGCCCAAGAAGCTTTAAATCTCAAAGGAGTGTATAATGGCTACCACGGATGAACTTGATATTGGTTGGATCCACATGTACACCATGCTGATCAATGATGTAGTTTAGGTAATGGACCCTGTCCATGCCGAAGGAATTTTTTTCCAATTTTTCATATAGTTTTTTGTTGTCGCAGGGTGTGAAGAACCCGCTGAATATGCTACAAGTGTTTGGCCCAAGTCTTGCCATAAATGAGAATTACCAGATACAACACTACAAAGTATTGGTGAATGTCACAGGATATTGTCCATCATCCTGAAAGTGGCTGGAGAATTTATCAAACTAAAGGGCATGACCAACCATTCAAATGCCTCTCTTTGACTTGAAGGCGTCTTCCATACATCTATTTGTTCTATATCGACCGTGGTATCCAGACATCAGATCAATCTTAGTGAAGTATTTGTCTCCCATGAGTTGATCAAGGAGGTCGCCGGGATTTGGGGAATCTGGGCACCGCTTCTAATCAGGATTTTATTTAGAGCCCGCATAATCAATGCAAATTTGTCACGTTCCATCTTTCTTCTATACTGACGATTGGGCCCCCGCAAGGTGATGAGCTATTTTCTCGATAAAATTTTGTGGAGCAATTCTTGGATCTATCGCTGATCTCCTCATTCTCTAACGTAGAGCGATGATAGACTGACCCAATGGGCGCTAGCTTTTCCTCGGGTCGACGATGGGTGTGCTTGACCTAGAAGTGCGCAGAGGTACCCCCGTAGGGCGAGAAGATATCTATATTCTTCCATGAACTTATTCATTTGTTTTACCGTAGAGAGGTCGGTCGTAGAGACCCCGGATGTGGCTATGATTTTTCTCTCATTCTCAGAGCAGATCATGAATAATACAAACTTCCCTGCTTGAGAGATGACCTTCTCGCATCGCTTAGCAGAGATCAAGGAAATATCAATAGGTGGGACTACCGTATCCTGTACAACTTCTTATTCAAAGTAATAATAACACTACGAGGTCAGACTCATATACAACATGACGCTTTCCATAAATAAGGTTGGCCCAAAAGAATATCACAAACTTATTTATGGAAACTTCATGGGGAGAAACATCACAAAATACTCATCTTTGAGCGGTTTTGTCGACGACGCCCAACACTATTTGTTGATGCGGAGATCACTTCCTTTGAGGAGCCATCCAATGGTGTAGGGTTGTGTGGCTGTCGGTAGGGCAAGCCAATTTGATCATTCTCTGGCCGAGATGAGGGTTCTTCCGCTACCACTATCACCACCGCCGAAGTGCAGTTGGGTGCCTTTTAACCACATCTGGAAATGGAAGAGGTGCTCTCCTCTTCCGCCTGCCTCGTCTTACCATGTTGGAGCTATGGTAGCAACGGCGGGTGACCGGGTTTCGCGGTCACGATTTGTCTTCCTTCTGGTTCTGCACTCAAAGTTAGAACCCTCAAGATCGATTCAAAGTCTTTCACTGTACCACCAATGTCCGCTGGAGCTTAATAAATCAACAATGTTATGTTAAGGGATTTTATGGAAGACGACCACTTCTATATCTTTTCTTTGTCTTTCCTGTCCTTCTTTGCTTTGTGGCTTGTAATCGGTTGTTGTGATACTGTGCATCTTTTATCTATCCTTTGTTTTGGTGGGTTGGGGCCTTTCCTTGCTTTTTTTGTGAGGGTTTCCCAAACCCAAATTGTCGGTTTTCTGCTTTGAGCTTCAGCTGATTTCCGGATGGTATATCGGTAGGCCACGCCTAAGGATGATATCCAGAAATTCCATTTCAAGAGATGGATGTATCTATGTAGATAACCATGATACTTGAGCACTAGATGTCTCTTTGAATCTTTGATACCCAACTTGGTGCCAAGGTATGGAAGATATTTGTGAACCGGGCACTGCTTATTCTTTCTTTGCCGCAGTTGTGGTCCATTTGGTATACAAGTCAGCATAACTTCCAATAAGGTAGTATTGTTCCTCAATAGCATCCCCGAAAAGATTCCCAGCAGTGGCCATGACTATAAATAATGAAGGTTCCTCTATTTCCTTTTGCTCACGTAGAAGTTTCCCACTAATCTTTGATATGGGGAACGACTCTGAGGAGCGTAAAAGCAATCTTTTCTCTATTCAAAAGTTATGGATAGATAAATACCTTTCTAGTAGATTCAACCACTTGTCTACAACATATCTACATCTATCTGACCTTCAAATATAGGAATGACATCTAAGTTTATTTGTACCTTGAAGGTAGCGGCACCTCCGATTGAGGAAGATGTGTCACATGTCGGTATCCATCGAAGGATTTGTGCAAAATTATCCATCATCTCGCTCTCAAGGCGCGAGGGTTTCCTCAAGTAACATTTTGAAACGATCTCCTATCCCATCATATTTATTTTCCTCCCATGAGAGGTCAGCATGTGAGATTTTTTCCTCAAGAGAAACAGTTTTCCAAGACCCAAATTGCATTCACTCCTCGCTGGGGACATGCATTAAGACACAAGGAGTAGACCACCGATACTGCTCCATATGGATTTTATGAGTAGAGAAAAATAACTACATATATTATTACCATATGCTTACCACAAAGGTCAGAGATACAATAAAACCGGTTTTCTATTCAATAAGGAAATAAGCCGGAACTGTAAAATGCAACAGAAAAAAAAATCTTGCTGGAATGGTGTGTATGCTTATCTCTCGAGAAGATATGTGATCTGGCGAGCCATTTGCAAGAAGATGATTAAAATGAGGGTCTCACGGCCTTTTACAATAAACTCGAGTTTCAAAAACCCTACCATCCAAAAAACCTAACTCCTAGGGATGAAGCCAAAAAGTCATGGGCCCTGTTTGAGTAAGTTAGGACATCAACTTCCCGAGGTCATAATTTTGGGTGACACGATCTCCATTTTAGGTGTATGATATTCCATTGGAAAGATCTATCCAAGGACTACAACATTTGCAAAAAATTCATGATGAATTTTTGCGACCGCAACATACCCCAAAAACGTCATTTAGGGTTTCCCGCAAACGTCTTAAGTTCTCAGACCAAAAATCGCTAAAAATAGTAAATTATCAAAAATTATAGAAAGTTGTTTTGCCGGGCTGGAAAGGTAAGTGGCCACCCATATCCACCTCAATCAAGAAGGGAAGCCAAAATACAAACTTATATAACTTAGTTTGAAAATTTGAATATGAAAAAAGAAAAGAACATTGTTGAATGCTTCCATAGGGTAGATGAGGTAGTTAATCTTTAACCGTGAGTAGCATGAGAAGAACTTATAGATAAACCCATTGTGAAAATATACTAAGGTAATTTACCTATGAGATATGATACCGAGATTTGTACAATTGAAGATAGACTATAACTTGAAAAACTCACAGTAGAATAGCTCCATGGAATTCTTACAACATATGCATATGAGAACATGGAATTATAAATCATCAAAAAGAGAAACGAACTTTAAAGCATCTAAAACAAAGATTAGGCAGGAGAAAAGGACCGATGATGAGTTATCAGATATATCTGATGAGAAAACTACCAAATTCATAAAGAAACTAAAGAAAGGGACTAAGAAATACAAAGGAAAGATCCCTCTAATATGTTTCCTTTCAATCAGGAAAAATTGGACACTTTTACAATAAATGTCCCTATCCTAAGTAGGAGGAAAATGATGATGAAAGAACTTTCAAAAATCAGAAGAAAAAAACTAATAAAAAGTTCTTCAACAAAAAGAAAACATTATTTACCCAAGAAAACAGTAGCTCATCAGAAGAAAAAGAAGAAGAAACTGTAATCTCTATTCATGGGGATACAAACTCAAGATAATAATCATTTGAAAGATGAAGAAGAAGTTTAACCAATAATAATTCCTTCATGTAATTGAAGAACTAAGGAAAAAAAAAAAAAAAAAACAAGTTAATGAGGGTACAACTTCAAGAATTTGAAGAATCACATCAATCAAGAGAAATAGATGCATCAAGAAACATCAAAGAATCAGAAAAAATCATCTGTGATTTGAAGTCCCAACTCATACAAGCTAAAATAATTGAATAATATTACTTCAAAAACAACTCAATGATAGAAAACAATTAGAGAAGCTAAATTTTGATTGAGTCAAGAAAAAGTGAAACTGAGAAAGAAAAGAAGGGATCTAAATTTGAAAATAGTTCAAAGATCTTAGATGACATCGTAAGTAGTCAAAGATCACCAAACAACAAGACCGGTTTGAGATACACACAAGACTCAACTTCTACATCACAAGGATCTTCCAAAATACCAATCAGTTATGCAAATGCTCTTAAAGTCCTCTTAATAAGAGAGAAGATAGTATGAAAGGATGATTACATTGGAGACAGTCCCAAATAAATAGAAATTAACACTCCCTACTAGAGTAAAAAATAACAAGATAAAAATACAATCACCAGAAGGAGTCCCTCTAATAAATATCTATTTATTGGATATTGTTACTCTTGTAATAATTTTGGACATAAGTCAATACACTGGAAAGCTTATAGACAATACAATTATAGAAATGTTCAAAGATAGAGAAATAATAAGGATAATGCAAAAGAAGAAACTATAACTCCTTCTCTCCCTTAAAAGACTACAATGTTGAGTGTTACAAATGAAACAACTATAATATAAAACTAGTGAATGTAGATTGCCAAAATATGATAAAAGGACAAATATTCCCAATAATAAAAAAGTTTGGAAGAAAAAGAAAACATTGTGCAATGTAGCCTTGTATACGAGAAATAAAAGATGTCAGAGCATAGATAGTGGATGTTCCAAACACATGATCGAGATTGAAGCAAATTTATCAAGTTGAACAAGAAAGGAAAAATAAAAGTGACTTTTGGAGACAATATGTTAGCCAAAATACTGGGAAAAGGCACTCCTAGTTTAGGAAATAATAAAACCAAAGAAGATGATGTACTTCTGGTAGAAAATACCAAGCCTAATGTCCTAAGTGTAATTCATACATGTTATTAGGGTCACATACTTACTTTTAATTCTCATAATGTGAGATCAGGAAAAAGGACACCGGAAAGCTAGTGGCAATTGCACCAACAACATCTAGCAATGTGTACATCCTTAATATATATGAAGAAGAAAATTGTGTTTGCCAAGTAGATGAGGATTTGGATATGGTATGAAGGTTGGGACATTTAATCTTTGATAAATTGATCAAATCCAATGAGAAAAAATATAGTTAGGGACCTACCAAAAGTGATTAATCCTCCAGATTCTATTTGTAAACATTGTCAAATAGGAAGCAAACAAGAGTTAGGTTAAAAAAAAAGAGAATTCCACAATAAAACCATTAGAAATTATTCACACAAATCTATGTGTACCCATGGAAACCCAGTCCATTGGTGGAAGTTTTGATTTTCTAATGTTCATTGATTATTTTAGCAAGAAATCTTGGGTTTATTTTCTCAAGAAAAAAATCAGAAGCCTTTGAAAAAATTAAAACATTCAAATCCCTTGTAAAAAATGAAATAGATATCAAAATTAAAACAGTTTGAGATCATAAAATGGAGGAGAATTAACCTCTAAAGAGTTCATTCAATTCTATGAAAATCATGGTATCAAAGACAATTTTCATCTCCTAGGAATCCTCAATAGAATGGAGGAGTAGAAAGGAAAAACATAATGCTCAAGAAGTTGCAACAACCATGTTAAATGAATCCAAGCTTCCATAAAAATTCTAGAGAGATGTAATCTATGCAGTAGTCCAATATTACTTAATAGATATTATTTGAGACCCAACCATGACAAACCCCTTATGAACTATGGTTTGGGAGGTTAGCATCTATAAAACACTTTAGAAATTTCGAAAGTAAATGTTACATTAAGAATGATGAAGATAATCTAGGAAAGTTTGATCCAAGATATGATGAGGGAATATTTTTAGGATATTCATCTAATAAAAAAGCATACAAATGTTATAATATTAGACTAATAAAGATAGTGGAAAGTGAAAATGTAAAGATAGATGATCTAAAAAGGGGCATATCCCAAAACATTGATAAAAAATACGAACAAGAAGATGATGATGTAAAAATCTCAACAAGAATATAATGATGTAGAATATAAGAAAGAAGATAATGATAAGGAACCATAGGAAATTAAACCCTATATTGATGAAGAAGACAATGAAGAAATTCCATTTCCAAAATCTCCATCAAAGAGTTCAAAGAATCATCCTAAAATTACATATTATTGGAAATAAAAATGTAGAGGAAATGAGGCTTACTTGATTTTGAATCAGAACAAACAATGTTATCCCTGATAGGACCTAATTCATTTAAAGAAGCTATAAAAAACAAAGATTGGATAGAAGTAATGAAAGATTAACTAGACCAAATAGAAAAGAACTGCATCTCGAACTAGTTCTAATACCCAAGGACAAGAATGTGATAGGAACCAAGTGGATCTCTTCAAAAACAAACTAAATGAAATGGGAAGATTATAAAGAAAAATCCACATTATTTTTAAAAGGATATTCCTAAGTGGAAGGTATTGATTTTGAAAATACTTTCACTCCAGTAGCAAGACTTGAGGCCATCAAAAATTTCCCGCATTTGCATTCTTTAGAAATTTCAATATCTATCAGATGGATGTCTCAAGTCAAGATTCCTTAATGGAACACTAGAATAAGAAGACATGTTGAGCAACCACAAGGATTCATGTTAACATACAAATCAGGACTATGTGTGCAAGATGAAAAAAGCCCTGTATGGTCTTAAATAAGCCCCTAGAGCATGGTTCTCTAGACTTGATCAGTATCTGTAAAATCAAGGATATAAGAGAGGAACTAATAACAACAACTTATACATCAAAATTCAGGATCAAAACATGAATTTTTGTGGTATATGTAGATGACATCATATTTGGTATTAATTTGACTACACTAAGAAGAAATTTTGCAACCAAAATGCAAGAAGAATTTGAAATCTCTATGATGGGAGAACTATCATTATTCTTAGGTTTACAAGAAAATCAAATAGAAAATATGGAACATTTGTTTCCTAACCAACTATACTAAGCCGAGATTCTAAACAAATTCCAAATGGAAGAGAATAAACTCATGAGTACTCCCATGGTCACCGGATGTAAACTAAGCCTAGAACATGACTCACCAAAACTGGACCAAACTATATATAGATCAATCGCTGGAAGTTTGCTCTATTCAACATCAACAAGACATGACATCATAAAAGTTGTAGGACCTGCAGATATTTCAATTTGCCCCTAAAGAAACTCACTTAAAAGTAGTAAAGAGAACATTCAAATATCTTAAAGTCACCTTAGAACTTGTATTAAGGTATCCAAAAGATAAAGATCAATCTAATCCGCATACACCGATTTAGATTGGGCCCAGAGTATAGATGATGCTAGAAAAACACCAAGGAGGAGACGCTTCTTATGAAAATGTTCGGAGCATGGTTAGCAAGAAGAAAACATCTTCATTGCTTTCTACAGCAAAGGAATAATACATTGTTACTGCATCATGCCACACACAAGTTCTTTGGATGAAACAAACATTAGAAAATTTACAAATAAGATATGATAATCCCATTATTATTAATTGTGATAACACTAGTGCCATAAGAACATATAAAAATCCAGTAATGCATTCTAAAACCAAACATATCCCAATTAAATACCATTTTTTAAGAGATCCGGTTACCCAAAAAGTGGTTAAAATAGTGTATGCGGACACCAAAGAAACAATTGCAGACATATTCAAAAAAAACCTTTGCCCAAGAGTACCTTTGAAAATCTTCGACAAAAATTAGAAGTAATTCAAAAACCAATTAAAACCATATAAATCGGGATTTAAGAGAACATGGCCAAGGAAAGAGAATTTCCATAGGGGAGTTAGAAGAAAGATCCTCTTACTTCTATCAAAGGGGAGGAAATTGATAAGAGAAGAAATTTCAAAAAGAAAAAAGGTTACCACAATGCCAAGGAGAATGTTGGACACATTGGTATGATATTGTCATTGATGTCAAATAAGGAGCATAAAAACATTAACCCGGAGCTTAGAAGGAAGAATGCACTATAGAAACACTATCGGGATTGAAATGCCCATAGTGAAACTCAAAAGAATCAAGGACAAATCATGTCCGATGATGTACACTGATGTAGTTTTCGAAAATTGACCTTCGGATCATAGAGGAAACTTGTATAAAGAAGAGGAGAATCATGGTCATATTTTGAAGATTTGGGAATGATTTAGATCGTGAGATATAGATTAAATCTAGACCATCATATCGACTAATAAGAGTCATAGACCGTCGATCGTGGAAATGATGTACACATGGTCAGCTCGACATTGAACACTTCGGATAATATCAACCGAAGGAAATTATCATGAAGGAATTTTATGGAAGTCGAAGTTCCGAAGTAAAAATAAGCCGTCAGATATAAGGAGAACTTCGATATTAATGATAGTCATTAGATTAGTATTGTGTAGTATAATTCAACTCTAATGTTGACTACTTCGGTGAAAATAGAATTTTGATTAACCTGGATTCCTTGAAGACACAAAGCCCCAAAGCCCTGGAGCTCCAAATATCTTGAAGTAAATGAGGACCATCAATTTTTTGCAAATCATGGTGACCATTGGATGAATATAGGTGGCTCCAATGGTGGTAAACTTCGCATTGACCACTCTAGTGAAAAGAATCCAAGAATAGATAAGATTACTTGAAGGCCAAAGCCCCAAATTTCCGGCGGACAAGGACCATCCGATATAGAATATACATGTTGATTGTTGGATCGGGATAGGTGAGTCTAATTGTGGTCAACTTTGGTGCTGACCACTTTATGAAAAAGGGCTTAGAACATGTAATTTTACCTGAAGAGTCAAAGCACGAAGTAAGACATGGCACACATTGGGAGACCATGTCATCATAGTCCAAAAGACCGAGTCTACAAGGACACATGGTGCATTCAGATGATGACAAGTGTCAAGGTCCAATTGGCATTTTAGGGCAAGCAAGGAAATTCACAATTTAAGGACACATGGCAACCACTTGGCCAAGTTCCATGTTAGTAGTGATGTCATCAAGCTACGCCACTCCGGGAGTATGTCCTAGGGATATCCATTTTCTCCTACCAACAACTACCTAAAGCACTGAAGGCCAAAGTTTATGTTGGTCGTTGATCTAATCTCCTTCGGTTCTCCCATGACCATTATATCAAGTGTAGTGGAAATATAGTGTAAGCATGAGATGCTAACCAAAAAAAAGCAATCATCGTAGTATTATGACTTATTCGTAGCTAAAAATTCTGAGGGATTGACCTACTTCATAGCTTGAGTAGCCTAGTCCTATAATTTATGAATAATCAATAAAGAGAGGGATATCTCTTTGTGCCTAATCCCATGGTACTATCTCCTGGAAATGTGAATATTATTAACTACAGAGGCCGATAGACCCACAAAATTTTCTTCAAGAGAATTAAAATATTGCAAAGGGAAGAGTCCTAAAACACCAATATCCAAAAATTCTGAAGTAAACGAGAATTTTCCTCTCAAACTATAGATTAATTACTGACCATTGATTTTCTTGAAAGCCCCTTATAATCCTGGATCATCCATCTAATGGAATATTGAATATTGACCGTTCAATCTACTAAAGAATACAATATGCACACTTCATAGAAATTTACTCCGGGAGGATTGAATGATTGCAAGGGCTATAAGTCTCGAAGGACGAAGTATCAAAGAACCTGATTCCAGCCCACATTCACATAAAGGAAAAATAAAATCACCTAGGGCTTAACTTTGTTTCCTGTAGGAAACCTGAGAAGAACACAATTATTGTAGAAGACAATGGAGTAACATATTGAATTTGATATGTTGGAGAATTGGAGACAAAACAAAAGCATGGGAATGAGATAAGGAGTTTATCCATACATGTGATCAACTTATGAGGACAAATCAAGATAATTGAACTGAGAAATGGATCCGGATTTATGAGGGAACACAATGAAATACATAAATACACATAAACAGAGATGCAATGAAATAAGATCATTTCATTAATAACAAATGATCCAAATATGCTTTACTACGTATCGGAAACAAAATAGCTAGCGCAGAAGCTATCTATGAGAAGAGATGTGGCTACACCGCCTCTAAACTATAAGTTACAATGAGGTTCAAAGGCCTATTATTATTAAGAAACAATAAACCAAACATCCAAAAAACGTAACTCTAGGAGATGAAATGCCAAGACTATGGGCCCTGCTTGGGTAAGTTAATACATCAATCCTCTCGAATGACTTGCGGCTACGATCTTCATTTGACACTGCCCATACCTCATTAATAGAAAGATATATCCGCTTTCCCCAAAACGCCGCTTAAGGCCTCAAACGGGCTTCGGAAGTTTCAGGACCAAACCTAAAAATAGGTAACCAGCGGAAATCGAAAACTGAAGAAGCAATGGTGGGGGTCCAAGGTGGATATACAGTGGCCACCCGCATATCCACTTGGATCATTCTCCCCTGTTAGGAAGCAATGGTCTCCATTGTGTGGAGTTCCTCCATGAGATGAGGAAACGCCCATCAACTTGGCCCCGTGAGCCACTTGCCTTGGTGGAAGAGTTGGCCCGCTTTGACAAATCGATATAGAGGTATACTTTTTTTTTGGGTGTGCTTGATCTCTCTGTATCCATGATCCGACCGGGGCTTCTAGCTTGTTCCATGCAGTCCGGATTTAACTCCGTTGGTGTGAGATGTCTCGGCCACGTTGGATGTGGGCCCAGTAGAGGTGGGAAAGTAGGGTCAAGGCGTCCACATTGAACATCAAGTGCAAACTAAGGAATGGTGGAATGTTGAGTTCAGCATTTTCCCCACAGCCTTGGTGAGGGTGTACGCCCCATATCAAAGCAGATCTAGCTTGTGGTGGGGTCCATCGAGGTGCTCCTTTTGCAAATGGAAGCCACACTTTGTCACCCACTGAATTTGTGTCACACCCGAAAGCGTTGATCATGTCGCTGTTTGTACTTAGCATTGGCTCTTTCCAAGATACCGCGAACCTATTACGGATGTGTTGAATGTGCTCACGAATTTGTTTCTATCGCCTTAGATTCGACATGAGTGGATCTTTCCCGAAGCCACAAATGGCATGGCGATGTCAATGGGAATATAGTAATGGAACCTGCCCACTGAAAGGGTTGTATTGGTTGAGCTGTGGAGAGCCCCATCAGAAGCTATGTTGTACATGGGGAGGCTCTCATCCCATGAGCGTGGATTCTTTGAGTTGTACATGCATAGGATGTGTATGATCATTCGGTTGACGACCTTTGTCCTTGCCATCAGTTTATGGATGGAAAGATGTGGACTTTGTGATCTTGGTCCGATCGACTGCAGGCCGACCAAAATGTACCGAGAGAACCTACTATCCCGACCGGTATTTATTAGATCAGGATTCCAGCGTACCCACACTCCATTCAAAGAAGAGCTGAGCGTTGGCTCACAGATATTCTTCGCGTGCCATCATAATGACATCTTCAGAATCGATCAACCACCACAAAACACAACCATTTCATGCTTAGTAGAGCGAAGGTTCCATGTAACCATAGAGATGGATTCCCAAGATCGACTCGGGGTAGGAAAGCGCAGAGTATAGAGGCCTTGTTTCCTTGATGGTCGGTTTGGAAATGGCCTGGCAAAGGTAGCAGGATTTGATTGCATTCCCGGACATCTTGTCGTAGGTTCGCCAATAGAAACACTTTGCAAGATCACACGATTTTTATGACCCCTTTAAATGCCTGCCAAATAATTAATGTAGTGCGCCCCAATCATTCGGTACGCCATTGAGGGAACACAGAGGTGTCTCAGGTGACAAAGCAGAGCATCCCGGAGGTGAAAATTGGGAACTATTTACCTCTCCAGAGTGTGGCTGTTGTATCACTCGTGATCACGGCGTAGAAGGCCATCGGAAGTCTCAGGCTCCACAAGAGTTGAGCATGGTTAGCTTTACGATGGGTGGTTGACTGAGGCAATATACAACATTATTGGTGCTTCCCTCTTGTACTTGATGTTCAAATGAAAATATTGCATATGGACCACATCCGGATGGCTTATCGCTCGTTAACTTCCTTGTGTCCGATGAACTACAGGCCTGCGTGGTCCGTGGATGATCGCTTCCTTTCCTGGGGCCGTAATTTTCCATTGCCAACAAGCCTCGCATAATGGAATACTTTGTCATAAGTGGGATACTTCCTGACTGTGTCAGAAAGTGTCCACCTGCGGATATGCCACTAGATGCCCATGTTGAGTAAGGACTTCCCCAATAGCATAGTCGAGGCATCTGTCTCAATCTCAAAATGGTCGCTGCAAGTCTAGTAATGAGCACCGGTGCAGAGTAGAGGTGATGCTTCAACTCCCCTAATGCCTTCTACGGATTCCAAAACCAAAAGAATTTCTTTAGCTCCTCCTGGTGACTTGACTCAAGGGCAAAGAGATATGAGAGAATCCCCTCAAACACACACCAAGGGTAAAATTGGCAAGACCTAAAAATATAAGCAGCTCATAGGGTGGTTGGGGTCACGCATCCTGAATGACTTGGATCTTTTGGATCCACATGCACCCCCAACTCATCAATAATGCAGGTAATCCCAGATATCAACCCGGTCATGCCAAAGTGCATTTCTCCAAATTGGCAACTGCGACAACACAAGTTGTGTTGTCGTAGTGTTTGGAGGTCCTGTCGGATGTGGTGGAGGTTTTCTTCCCAAGTCTGGTTAAAGATTAGTACGTCATCCAAGTACACCACTACAAATGAGTTGGTGAATGGTCGTGGGATGTCGTCCATTAGCCTCATAAAGTGTTGTAGGCATTCTGCCAACCAAAGGCATAGACCAACCATTCAAAAAGGCCTCCTATTTGAAATGCGCCTTCCACACATCGAGGGTCTGACTGGTACCTAGTGATACCTGCATCCAAGTCCATCTTGTTGAAATATTTCACCTCCTTGAGCTGTTTTAGAAGGTCATCAATTTTAGGATCACATTTATTCAGATATGATCTTGTTCAAGTCTTATAGTCAATGCAGAAGTCCTCCAAGTCCCATCCTTTCCTCGCACTAACACAATCAAAGTTCTGCTGTGGTGATGAACCGGTTGTGACCTTTTTGCAACATCTCTTGAATATGCCTCTTGATTTCATAATTCTCCATAACAGAGAGCTGGCCGATAGATGGAATATCCTACTTGGGCAACACTAATTCAACGATCGATGCGCTTGACTCGGCAAGAAGAGGTGCATTCCTTAATAGGGAGGTGAAGATGTCCTTTGTACCTCCATGACCTTATCCGCATTCATTGTTTTAAAAAGAGGCCCTCAGTTCAAGAGGTCATGGCCACGTTATCTCTCTTCCCATATGGATCATCAGAAAACAAATTTCCTGGTTTGGGAAATAAGCTGTACAGGGTACTGGAGATAGCACCGCCTACAACCAAAGAGATGGTGGTAGGCGGCGCCATCTCCGTGTCTCAGATGCCTATTTCCCAAAGTGATAATAACAACATGAGGCCTAGACTTACACACAACATGTCACTTTGACAAGTATGGCTGGCCTAATAACACATCGGAACATCATGAGCAATGTCACATAATACCTCATCCATGAAGGGCTTTATGTTGTGGTTTGCCATTGTTGACCGATGCAGGTCTCGGCCCTGGCAACCACCCGAAGGGTAAAGTGGTTGTGGGTGTGTTGTGGTCGGCAAGCCCATCTTCTTCACTTCTAATTCTTACCTAGATGAGGTTCTTCTATCTCCCGCTATCAACAATAACCGCAACGGGTCCCTTAAAACACATCTTTGAATGGAAGAGATTCTCCTCCTCCTATGGATCTTCTCGTTCCTCCTTTTGGATCTTCGTAGTATAAACAAATATGGGCTCTACATCAATAATATTCTTCCGTTATTCCCCTTGTCGTGTTCTGATTTAGAGTCGGAGCACGCATCCGATTCATAAGCCTTCAACCTCGGATACCAAAGGATCGCTTTGGCCCAACACTCACTTGTGTTGTGAGTGGATCACTTATGGAACTCACACCACTTCCGGCGGTCCTTTTGGTCTGCGGGTGTTGTTCTTTCTTTGGCTTCTATGTGCTTGTCATGGGTTTCACCTTGGCTTGGTCCTTTGTTCTGCGGGTTTGGGGTACCTTTCCTTGCTTCTAATTTGCAGACCAAAAGTCTCGCCTCTTCTTGTTTGAACTTCAATCTTGGCAGCATATCGGTATGCTGCACCTCGCTTATGAGATGTCAAGGAACTCCATTTCCTCCTAAATGTATCTATGGAAACAAGTAGAGTACTTTAACACCAAATGTTTCTTCAAATATTTGATACCTAAATTTGTGCGGTGACATTTTCCAGATGAAACAGCATTCGGCCATCTCATGCAATATCTTGGTCCCTTTGTTGCCCAAATGAAGCCGTCCATTGTATGTATTTGTCCTCATAGCTCCCAATGAGATAATATTGTTCCTTTGATGCATGTGCCTCGAAAGAATCAAGTGGTGCAACAGAACAGAGAGGTTCTCTCATCCCGCTGTTCAGTAGGTTTCCCCACCCTTGACATGGGGAGCGGCTTCGGAGGAGTGCTGGGGCACAATCTTCTCACCGTGAAAAGTCATGAACCAAGAACATCCTTCTAATAGATTTGACCATCTATCTATGACATCTACATCTATTTGGCTCCTCAACATGGGAATGTCAACGCTTACTTGTACCTTAAAAGGAGTGGCTTCTCCAGAGTGGTTGTTGGATGCTCCATTTACCGCTAGTGGAAATCCATTGAAGAATTTGGGCAAATTTGTCCATCATCGAGTTCCTTTATTTTTCAAGGGCCTCCTCGAGTAACATCATTTTGATAGGATTCCGCTTCCCTCACATTTCTTTTCTTTCCCCATGGTCGGTCATCGGGGTTTGCGAGACCGATCTTGCAAAGGCTCACCAGATCGAATTCTAACTCCTTTATACTCTCAACTCCTCGTTGGGGACATGCAAAGAAGGATCGAATGAGCAGACCACTCTGATACTATCATCCATATCTATGCAGGAACACAATGAAATACATAAATACACATAAACACAGATGCATCGGAAATAAAACTTCATTTCAATAACAACAAATGACTGAAATATGTTACGTATTTAATGGAAATAAACGAAGAAGAAGTAGAAGCTTATCTCGAGAAGAGATGTGGCGGCTACCGCTCTATGAACTATGTTACAATGAGGCTCAAGGCCCATTATTATTGAGAAACAATGAAAACCTTAAACATCCAAAAGATCTAACCCTAGGAGATGAAACACCAAGACTATGGGTCTCGGGCTTGGTAAGTTGGTACATCAACTTCTCGTGTGGACGTGAATCTCTTGGTGACAATGATCTTCGTTGATGTGTACCCATACTGCTAGAAAGATCTATCCAGGAATACAAATTTTGGGTGAGAAACATTGAATCTTAATTCATGTTTCCTCCCCTCTTTTCCCAAAACGTCGCTTTAATGCCCTGAAAATGGCCCATGAAGTTTAGGAACCCAAAACTGCCAAAAATAGTAAACTATGGAAACTTAAAAATTGAAAGAAGCAATGGTGGGGTCCATGGAATAGGTGGTGGCCACCAATATACCTCGATCGTAAAAAATTACATGATAAATTAATTAATAAAGTAAGAAATTATTTTTTGTTAATGAAAAGATACAATGATTCATTGTCAAAAGACGCAATGGCTCGATTTCACACAAATTGAAAGACTATATAAATGAGAAAGAAGCTTCCAGGACAAGAAAGCATATATGCAATCTAGATCAGCATATCAAAACATAAGCAAATTCCAAGAATAATAACTGATGATTCTTGGTGTGAAGTGAGGGGTGGAAGGGAGGAGTATATATGATTCATATCCCTTACTAAGTAAAGTGTAATTTAAGGAGCTGATGCTTCCTCTGAGTTGGTGCCCTAAAGACAAAGGAGTTGGTGCTTCCTAGGGTTGGAGTTCTAAAGATATGGGAGTTGGTGATTCCTAGGCTAGGTCCCCAATATCAAGGAGTTGTTGCTTCCATAGGGTCATTCCCTAAATATATGAGCTGGTGCTTCCTAGGGCTCTGTGCCTAAAAAAGGATTGATTGTCCTCAATATTCTTCATAAAAAATCCCAGGGTTTCTATTAATTATATTTATAATTTATTTTACATACAATTCCATTGTTGATCTATTGTGGTAATTTCAAAATATAAAAGCAATTGCTAATTGTTGAAAAAAGGTAATGCACATCTACACCCTACAGATTCCAACAAATAACCATGGTGTTTCTTCAGTGTTGACCATCCCAACCGGATTCAAAGTGTCAAGAGTTGTTACCTCTTGTTGAGGCCTTGGATTCCAACCTATGGCATATATTTGTTTTATAGTAAAACAAGGCATGGAGTTAGATTGATTTTCTTTTCCACGTTGGTCAATCCACCAATGATCCGATTTGAGTCTGAAAAATTGAGCAATTTCATCTATTCTATCTTCTCCGAAGTTAAGAGAGAAATTGATATGGGTGTACTTTCTACTGAATCTGAGTATTTTCTTCTCGCCTTGAATGAAGATCGGAATGGAATAACCTTTGATTCAATACAGCCTTCAATCTCTCAGACTATACTCTTTGGCTTGTGCTAAACTGGTGGGCTTCTTATCCTTCGGGATGAAACAAAATTTCCCATCGAATTCATTCATATAAAGGAGATGAACAACTGCTTATGGAGGATGTAGATCTGTTGGGATTTACAGTCAACTATCAAACCTATTGTCACCCACTCATTGTATCCTTCTCCCTCTTATTTATATGATTGAACTGTACTACATCTAATTTCGTTGTCTTTCTTTTTCTGTCCACTTGTTCTTGAATAACTTAGTGAACTCTTCATAAGATATAATTTGATTATCAGGAATCCCTTTGAACTATATTTGAGAATGTTCAGTCAATGATGAAGCTAGTAGCTTCATTGCTACATTTTCATGTTATACCTCCACATTCTCCATATATCGGCCCATAGCATAAAGATGATCATTGTCTATGATCATGTTGCTTCCTGGAAACTTTGGAAACAATTTGTGAGACTCTTTGGAATGGTGTTGGGGTATACATGGATGGTGGCCATGTTCAAGGGTTTGTAGAGGTATTTTTCCAAGGGTGAGCTATTGGAGTAAGCAGGAAGGGATTTATGGTGGAGCAAGGTGAAGGGTACCTTTTAAAAGGTTTTTTAAAATGAGAGACTTGAGAGGAGGCCTTCTTCAATAAACCTTAGAAGGATTGAATCTCCAAGGAGGAAAATCCTTGAGGGAAGACATATTCTCAGAAGGTGGAGTCTGCAGGTGAGCCTCAAGAAGATATCATCAAGGGTGGAATGGGAATGCCCCTCAAGTTGAGTCTCTAAGAAATCTAGGGGTAAAGTATTTTGGATGGTAGCTTGCCAAAGTTTCATTAAGGAATGAAATCGAATTCAAAATACTCCCTAACAACGACAAAAGAAATTATCGCCCAAATTGTAGGTTGGGAAAATCCCAACCCAATCCACGGGATGATGATAATGGTGGGATATTCTACCCACTATCACCTTATATAAATCCTCCCCTCACTTTAGTGAAGGATAAATCCAACACAAAGGGTGAATCTTGGGTGACCCTAGGGGGAAATGAGATGGAAAGTGATGTTATGGAAGTGAATTCCCTATAGGTAAAACTTCTAAGTGGAGGATGGCTTGGAAATGAGTCTCAAATATGGCCCAGGGTTTCAAAGTGCTTGATTACCTGTGGAGGGTTGTTGTACCTGTCCGAGACACAAGAAAAACAAATATACGAGCATGATAATCTAATGGAAAAGAAAGTGAAGCTTGTTGTCCCAATTAGCATCACTAATAATGATATAAATCAACAAATGTAGTAAGAATCAATTCTAAACAAGTCACTAAAATCCAAGAGAATATGAAAGAGATTAGCTAGCAATTACTAATGAAACTCAAGTATGATAGCAAAATACTTTAGCAACAATTAAAGGTTGTCAAGTACAAGTATTGGAGATATATTATTGCATACTTATGGCTGTAGAAAACAATTTCTACAGAAGAAAATTCCAACCACCTAAACTTGCGAGTAAACCATCCAAAATAAGAATAACAACTAATGGATTAATTTGGTAGCTTTCTAGCAAATTTTGACGGTTAGAAAATGAGTAAATTTTAAAGTTGTGAGGTGTTTTGCTGCAGCCCTAATAGTTGTAGCTTAAATTTATAAAATAAATAAGAGTGAATTGGAAAAATATGATTCCCTAGGGGCACAATCAATTCAATATCATGTAGAACTGATTGCACATCAAACAATTTGAAAATATTGTAAAATCATGTTACCCAATGCAAGTAATTTTATTTCTTCAATGCAAATTTCAGATTAGTACCTTCAAAAATATTGGGTAAATGGAGTCTTGGATTTTACGAGTTAGATCCATAATATCCCTAGGGGTGTAAACCCTCTTACTCCCTAGGGCATGAAAAATCAAACTTAGGTAAATATAGGAGGGTGTACACCCTTGTACTCCTCCTAGCAACCTTATAATAAATGACTTGTCAACTAGAAAATGAGATGAAGCTTGATGGAGAATGTATGCACTTATAGTCCTCCTAGGGTTTCCACCAATAAAAATTATGAAACACACAAGAAGAACTAAAAATTCAAATTTTCCTTACTAATTTCAAGAGAGATGGAAGATAAAACCCTAGTTCACCAAGAAATGACCATTCATAAGCAAGAGAGAATACCTCCAAGAGGTGTTTACCACCTTAGATCTAAAAATCTGTTATAGCAAGATTTGTCTCACCATTGTTATCTTGCACATAGGGAATTTTTCCATTTCCCTATGTAGACTTGTCAACCTATGCATTTTTCCACATATACACTCCCTATCTGTTATACAAGATGCGTATACACTGCCTACTCCACTACAACCCACGTACATCGAAATTTGTGCCATAAAATACAAAATGAGGTCGGGTTTCCATGTCACGATAGGAGATCTCTGATCCTTGGCCTTCCATGTACTAGAAACGTTATGACTCGGCCCTTCAGTTGCATTTTGAAGGCTATAAAAGCACAATTCCGAGCTATGGAAAAGGGGAGAAATCATTCAACTTTGAGAGAAAAGTTACTATGGAGAAATTACTTCATATTGAGTCTGCATTCCTTTGTCCCTCAAGTCTGAACACAGTGTTCATTCCCCAAGCTCTTTCCCTGTTGTTCAGAGAACCTCATTGTCTCTCTCCTATGAGCCTGCCTTTGGTGGAGGATTGAAGTGGTGGAGGCCTAGTTGGAAGGAACTTGGTTCCTTGGTTTCGAACCATGCCGACACAGAAGTCTGTAATGTTGTCACTTCTGTTGATCAATTATTAATAGAAATAATATTTTCCCGTCCTATTGGTATATTGCAAATATATGATTACTATCCATGGGCATGTTTGTAATGTTTATTAATGGATTATGCTATATGATGTGCTAACCCCTTTATATCATCACTATATACTTTTTTTTCTCGTTTGTTAAGAACTTATTGCAGATATAAAGCTTTGGGTCGAAGTGCTCAATGGTGGAACATCGTCAAATGTTGGATCGAGGTAGGCCTCTTTCTCATCTTGCACATTAGTTTATATAGCATATGTTTGAATTGAGTTGATTTCTGCAGTCATACCTATCTGTTGTGGTTTACCCTTGGCCATAGACAATTTTTCCCTCGTAACAGAAATGGAGACTACACTAGGGAGAGATATTCCTTCTAAGGGTTTAAGTACTTTTCTTCTTACATTGCTCTTTTTCCTTTGTGTTTCTTGTCATATCACTGCTTGACAGATTTTGTTTACTCTGGGTCTGAGTTTTCAGCCTTCCTGCCTTTGCCTGGCCTTGTTTTAAAGCCTATACACTCCTTTTTCCTTGACAATCACGTATACCCTCTTGTTGTCTCAGTACAGGATGCATATATATGCTCTGTTCTCCTTAATAGTCGCGTATACCACTTTCCTTTGCTTGTTTTCTTGGTTTAGTGATTGTTGGGTGGAATTTGATGATTTATGAGCCTTCTTAGGTCTCTGTAGTGCCTATTGAGCTTCTCTGGGTTGACGGGAAACCTGTTGGGAGTTGAATTTTTGGGCGTGGTCTTTCTCTTTGTTTTTCATTTTTTGTTGTCCTTGAACCCTAGGTTGTTTGCTTGGATGCTTGGTATTCTGGTTGAGTTATTTCATTTATACACAATAGAATTTATATATCAGGTTGTTTTTCAGTCCATGCATTTTCTCTTTGATATATTGAAAATAAAAAAAAATAGGCATTTTGCATTGGTTAGCATTTTTGTCTTTGAACCTTTATCATTAGCTTAGTTCATTTAGAAAAAGATTGCATTTTACTTCTGAATTGCAGAGTTGAAATTGAAAATTGCACTGTTTTTATTAGCATATCATTCATTGAAAAGTTAAAGATATACTTTGCATTATATTCATATTCATTTTCTTGCAGATTCATAACATCATGAGTTTCACTTCCATACCCTTTTGAGTAATCACATCCAATAAAATTTACGCTTTAAACTAAAATTGATTAGTCACGATTTTATTTATAGGGTGCACAAACTAGTCTAGGATTTAGTGCCTTGGAATAGGATTTTTGAGAGTAAAATTCTCCAAGGCAATTAAATCAACATATGTGTCTAAGACAGGGAGTTGATAATTCCATTGTATAATTGGTAATATCAGGAGGCTCCGCTCACACCGGAGTTAATCACGAGGTCGTGCAAAGTTATTTGAAGGGATAACCCCTGGATACTCACCTAGCGTCAGAGATATTTCTATGGATTTATTCATATTTGGGAATCTTGCTAGTACCCATACTTCTGTGAGAGGCGATGCTTTCAAGGTTTCAGGCTTTTCTACCCTACCTATACAGTGATCTGGACTTATGACTGCTCGCATGTGCATCGGTTATACAATGGTTTATTATTTGCTTGACTTAGGTATCTCATAGGTTACTTGCAAGGGTTATTTTGCTTGTATCATGGGTCAAATAGGGGTCGGACAACACATAGCCTTTATGGAGGATTACCTCTCTGGGGGGATCTGACCGACTGGTTGTTAAGCCCACGAGGGCCCCTATAACTGATTATGTTACCTCCAAACTTTAGTTGGGAGTCTTAGGTCCCTCTTGGATGAGACATGCCTTCTTTAGCGAGGGAGGCCACTCAGCCACTTTAGCCCGTTTGCATGCATATTGGTCATTTGACTTTTTGGTATTCTCTTTGACTACTAGTTGGCCTTAGGATATATTTTTATTTTGTAGAGTCATAAGTCATCATGGAGTCATACCATATTCCTTGTCGGTCCCGTCGGTTGTTACAGTTACCACCAATTTTCAAGTTCTTTCCTTCCAAAAGGCATAGAGTTATCAAGCATGGTACACACACGTCCACCTTTCAAACTTGTGGTTCCACAAGGATGGGTATTGAGTCCAGTCTTTATAACACTAGGAGTTCTTCGATTCACATACCCACTATAGTTAATGGCACCCCTTCGACTCCTGCAGCCGCTACGGTTGCAGTTCCAGAGGCTTATACTGGTACTATTGCTCGACCTGTAGTTAATGCTTCATCTCTTGCCTCAAACCCTTTTGGGGGTTTCAGCCACTCGCCGAGTTAAAATGTTCAGTCCATCCCTATGGCTTCTAGTCCATTTTCTTATGGTATGCCTAACTTCACTTCGCAGTTTTTGACTGCCATCTCAGATGCTGGCCCTAACGCTAGCTTTGGACTTGGGGGCACTACACCTCCTTACACTCCTTTCCTGTTTGGTGGTTCTCATATTCCCCAAACGAATCCTAATGTAGGAAGTGTCCCTATTCTTAACCCCGGGTCCAATCCTTCTATCGTTGGATGGAACAACCCAGCTGGTGGACAAGTTCTGCCCTATATCCCTACCCCCTCAGTGTCGATTATGACCAATACTTTTGGCATGACGAATCCACTTCAATCCTCCAGGTTCCCACTAGGAGGAGGTCAGTCTTACACTTTGGGCAACCCCCAAACTAGATCCAATCCAGTTGAGGGTAGTTTTCATAACCCCTAGCCTGGATCTAATCCAGCTGGGGGCAATTTTCACAATCCTTATCAGAACATTCCTGCTGGAATGATGCCCAACCCACCTTATACGAATCATCCCCGGAGGAGGTCCTTATAATTCCAGATAGGGATTTGGTACTTACCAGAATCCTGTATGGAATGTAGTTCCCAACACACAATCTTTTGCAGGAGGATGGGGCCAGATGTCGCAACCCTGTCTCCCTTTTCTGGCCATGCTCAATCTGCCAGACTTGGATAAGTTAATGAATGACCCAGTGCATCATGATCCCACATGGCCCCCTATCCCTACCAAACTTCCTTCAGACATTCCAAAGTTTGAGGGTAAGAATGGAGAGGACCCTGGTGAACACATCACTACCTTTCACCTTTGGTGCTCATCGAATTCCCTAAACCATGATTCTATTAGATTACGATTGTTTCAATGCACTCTCATTGGAGTTGCTTCGCAATGCTATATTGAGCTACCCAGGGGGACATATGGATCATTTAATCAGTTGGTGGTGGACTTTCTCAACCACTTTCAGTTACCCATTCGTTATGATGTTGGCCTCGAAATTTTGTCAACTTTATGCCAGGACACTTCCACTCATATCTAAGATCATATCCAGGAGTAGTGTAGATGGAGGTGGTTGATTAAGACCCCTATACCTCCATCCTTTTTTCTAGAATGGTTCCTAAATTCTTTTCACCCTCCTATCTCGAAGGACATTACTACTTCTGGGGTCTCCAACGAGGAAGAAGCTATCTTTAGAGCCCGGCAATTGGATTTAATATATGCTCAGTCTAGGATGTTATATCACCTTCTTCCAGAAGCACCACGGTCAAATTACGATCCTAGGAAAAAACCCAAACCTCATGATAATGGAATTTTAGGGTTCTCCAATGTAAATCCCGCAAACTCGGCAACAAAGTCTATCGAAGGATCAGCTTCGTCAGGATCCTCCAAACCCACCCAGTCGGCGGATGTACATTCTATGCAGTCATCAAAAAACCTAAATGGTGACCAACAACCAGATGGGAATAAAAGGAAAGGTTGAAACAATCATAAGGGTGGGAAAAATGGTAACAAACCCAAGGACAAAGATAATAATGGGAAGCAGACTAATAATGTTGGAGAGGGCAAGAAATAGAAACGTAAGGTGAATTTTCCTTGTAAAATTTGTACCGATGATCACCTTACACATTTATGCCCCAAACTCGTAGAAGTTGCGTGGCTTTTAAATCTACCACACATCATACTGATGAATCCATTCCCACACAACCAACACTTAGCCTCGAGCTCTTTGAACACCGAAAATGCACCCGGTGGAAGTCAAAACCCACCATCACAAGATGACGACCATGTTTGTATCAATATGGTCGACGCAAAAATTGATATAGCCACCCGTTCTCGATATTACAGATTTTCAAAAGCTAATACTAGTTTAGAAGCTCCTCCTCCCCCTCCGGAGATGAACCTATAGATTGAGAAACCAGAGCCATCGCCTCGAATTCTGAAAGGAGTACTCAAGCGCTCTACTCACAACCCTAATGCTAGAGCCACCCAAAACTACTCTATCGTTGAGGATATGGGCCAAACACCTTGTGAGATGTTGGCTTTGGAGGTACTCCAGACATGTCCGTCATAGAGGAATGCCTTACTCTCTGCCTTAGGAGCTCTAGAGCCTAGTGGTTCGAAACTCGTCAAGTTTGATGTCATGGATGTGAAGCCTCGCTTACCCTACCATGTTTCTTTCCAAATATACATGGAGTATTCCAAGTATACTATCAAATGAGCAGTCGTTGATGAATATGCTTCCACCTACGTGATGTCCCTGGTCTGTTTGAAAGCTCTCGATTCACCAACCCTGTCCAAGTCGTTGAAAATGTTGATTTCATTCGACGATCATTCCTTCTTCCCTCATGGTATTCTCCCTACCTTTCCAGTCCAGTTAGGTGGAAAGATGGTAGAGGTGAAAGTAGATGTAGTTGATGCACCTCTTGATTATAACTTGTTACTAGGTCGCAATTGGACCTATGCTATGGTTGTTTTCCTATCTTTTGTTTCTCATATACTTTTCTTTCCTCATCAAGGGGATATTGTGATTATCGACCAGTTATCCTTTGCGTACTCTTGTCCTAACGCATCTATTGGACCGTCGATCCCTGTGATCGACAATTCTCAGTCGAAAACAGATAATATTGGCGTCGGGATGTATTCTTCCCTCATGGGTACCTTTGAATTCTTGGCATTGATTCACCACATTTATTCCATGTCTAGTAGGCCTCCTTCAACAGGGAGGTCCATTCCTTTCCGCACTTCCTATTTTAGTGATCCATGGACCCTACCTCCTCCGACTTCGTTAGGTGAAGGACAGTTGCATGTTGGCATGGCTATGTCATTATCGACAGTGGAAATAATGTATCAATTCATTCTTGACTCTTTCGTTGACCCTGATCCTGTTACCTCGTCGACAGAAGAGGAGGATCCTATTCTCAATCCTGTATGGTCCACCTCATTGTCCTACTCGCATGATTTCCTAGATGAGAATTCACCTTCAGATGAATCCATTTTTGAAGCCATGAATGGTTCCGAGAGACCTTGGGATGATATGCATAATCGATCTTATTTTCTCCCAAGTCTCGAAAGAATCGAGAAAGATGA
>SNQJ01S0036578.1:0-12163 GCA_010110895.2 Picea sitchensis
TGGCATTATCCCCTCCTTCATATGATCTTGGGTCGTGTTCTTGTGCTAATGCGCGATTGTGGACGCAGAAAGAGTGGTTTCAAACCAACCCACTTTTCGCCCTGCGATCCTCCTCATGCTGCCACTTATCCATTTGTGAATACCGTGGTTCTAATTGTGGCCCACTCAAGGAAAATTAACATCTAAGCATGTCCTGGCCCCACAATCCTTCCCGTCTGTCGATTTCTCTCTTTCGACGATGATCTGTGATCAACAACTGCTATCGAATCCCCTTTATTCACATGTGTCCTCAAGCTATGACCTTTAAAGTCCGCACAACTCTTGTCCCTGATATGCTATGAGATCGTCGATATCGCGATCTTGAGGATATTGTCTGAACTGACGGCTCAAATTTGTGCCTTTCACATATATAGACTAGATCTTCCCCTTCTCGATCAATGGTCGAGATCACCTTCATGATTCTGGGATTTGGGCGTTTGAAATCTCAAACCTTGCTACTCTTTGTACTCCAATATTTCAGAGTTAATGATCTGTTGCCAGTTGTCTCCATGAACCTATGGTCAGGATCTCCTCTGCGAATCCGGCCTTCGGGGATGTCAATTCTCAAATTCTCACCTCTGCTGACTGGGTATCTCCCGAAGTGGAATATCTGTCGATGCGTGTCTCCCTAATAAACAGTTGTGCTCCTGCTTTGGGACTTTGGTCTTCTCAACCTGATCAACGATCCTACGATTCCCTCCTTGATCGATGATCGAAATCCTCTCTGGGTTTTTGGACCTTTTCCTCCTTCACTTTTCTTCCAGAGTTCTAGATCTTCTCCCACGTGTCCACCTTCACATCAACGACTCTCTTCGTTTTGGATTTCTGGGCTTCGGAAATCTCAAATGTCAAACCTCACCTTCCTCCAATGAATTCTATCTATAGGCTATAATCCACTGACGCGTGTCCTCTTCGGATCAATGACTAAGGTTTACTTAGGGACTTTACCTGAAGTACATGGATTTTCTCCACGTCTCCCCTGCATATGATGACTATAAATCACTCCAGAACTTTACCCGGAGTGCTCAGATATTCACCACATCTCCTCTACTGGTCCGATGGCTCAGATTCACTTCGAGTGATCTAGTGGCTTGTATCTTCTTCAGCTCTTCGGGTTTCACGAATCTCAAATCTCAGCTTAGAGGTTCAATACAATTTTCCCAGATCTCATGATCTGTTGACAAGTGTCCCCTTGCAGATCGACAACTCTCAGCTCTTCATCTATTCCTGCTTCGGGAGTTTCAAGTGTCAAACTTGCCTCCTCCTAAACTCACGATATCTGACAGTCCAGATTCTCTTGGCCGATTCGAGACTCGATATTACCTTCAGATGATCTAATGACTCAAATCTCCTTCGACTCTTTGCACTTCTGGGATTTCGTTAAACTCAGATCTGAAGGATTTCTTGACAATAAATTATTCTCACCCTCCTGGCGTTCTTCTGGCTCGATGCACAATTTGCAGAGATTCTCCTTACAAATTGTTCAGTAACTTTGTTTCTCCCCAAACTCAACACAGAGTTCCTTCTGTGCACTCTTGCACTCACTCGATGCCCTCCTGGCAGAGCTCTACAGAGTTCTCAGTAACTCCTCTTCTTTGTGCTTCTTTTGCACAGTCTCCCCTCTAAGGTATTTAGTAACCTTGAGGTTCCTCTTGAGTTTGTGATCTCTCTGGTGCGCCCTCCTAGCATGTTCTTTTCTGATTTTGCAAAATTCAGATGTGCACTCCTTGCACTAGATATATAACCTCAAATGTTCTGTTGTTTACTCCTTGCATAGCCTAAAGAATCCAGAACGATATTATAAAACTCAATGAAGATAAAAGAAATCTATCTCCTACTGCAAATGAATCTTATCACACATCCACAACATTCATTCATGAAAATACACAAACACATGATATGCAGGATTTTTTTTTTTCTATTATCTATGTGTGTCTATACAGATGTTTACAAAAACTGGACTGCAACAGAGTCCCAGTTTTCTCAAGCTCTCCTATCCTAACTCTATCATGAGTTATGCTTCTGCTATCAAACCTCTCTCGAGTTATGCTTCTCCTATCTGACCTCTCTGAATCCTCCTAAATCTCCTAAGACTCTCTCTACCTGAGATCTCTCTCTAAAATCTCCTAATTACAAAACCAAGGCTCTATGAGCTTATCCTCTTCATCGCCTTAGTTCCATCATTGTATCAGTTACAACACCATACCTCTATGGCTACATTCCATAAATGAATGTCCAGACCTTACTACGTTCTGAACCTACTACAAGCGACCGTTTAAGGCAACCCTATCCACTGCCTGTACAAAGGCATGGCCTAGCATTTATCAGCCTTACAACACGTAAAAATCCGTATAGGATTATATTCAAAATTTTAAAATGGGAGGATTGGTGCCTCTCCCTTTCTCCATTGCATGTCTCCTTATTGGCATGTTGGCTCATTTGTTGAGGTGGAGCGATGCTCCTGCATCAATTACCCCTATTTTATTGAGATCATCCAACCAATTCAGTATTGTGTTTGGAAATATGGGTCTCATCCCTCAAACATAAATAATGCATTGACTATTATGTTTGATATTTATCTTAATATATGAAAATCATAACACAATGATATAGTACAAGGAAAAAAGGCTCATTTATACCTAAAGGACATTAAGAATGCTCCTAGGTCAAATTGATCCCTAGGATTGAAATCTCTCACATCTCTTCTAATGTGAGTTCCTTTGAGTCTGAGTAATAAAAAAATATGAATGGGTTATTGGGTAGATCACATTCCTAAATATTACTATAGAGAAAACATTGATAGATATATTTTTTTTCTTAAAATGCCCATGATATCAAAGATTTAAAGGATGTAAAGTTATAACTTGAGGTGGCTCACATTTCTAGTTCTACAAATAGATATTCATATACACAAACCCCTTCCTCAATGAATGAATAACCATGTATTAGACTGAAGAGAGGGGTCGAAGTAGTATTGTACCAAGCTCTTCAACTCAAGGCTCTCTCAGTATAGTGGCATCTCCTTATGTTGGGATGTCAGTGAAGTTATTTTCTTTTTTTTGGGTTATTATTATGATTTTTGGAGTTGTAATATTTTTGTCTTATGTAAGTAATATGGACCAAAATAAAAAGGGTAATTATAAAAATGCCACAAAGAAATGGATACCTATGATATCTAGTAAAAATAGGCCTTTTAAAAATTGGATAGATATGTTGGGAGGGTGGTCGAACAAAATGATTTTTCGAGGTACTTTTCAATATTTGTTGAAATTAGGGGTGTCCTTTAATATCCTATTAATGGACTTGCTATGTCATAGGTTCACTGAGTAAATCCCTCGTGAATTGATCTAATACTCATTGTATTGTTATTGAACTCACATTTGTATTGAAAATCCTTTCCAACATTAAATACATGATCATGGCATGATCTTTTGTAGAAGGGATATCTTAGGTTGATATTTCCTCCTTGTGGAATGACCATTTTGTTTAATCCTAATAAAGATGGAACTTGGGGTCAATCTTAATCACACATCCTAAACAAGATCATAGTAAACATTATGTATAAAATCCCCTACACCATAATAAAATAGCCAAATTATTCACAAAAAATAGACTTTAAATATAGTTATGATCAAGTTAGACCAATCTTCACTATATCTAAGGGATGAAAAATCAAACCAAAGGATGAGTTTTATGAATGGTTGTAAATTCAATAATTACTTTGATACAAATTATGGACATTTTTTTACACGATTATATTAATAAATGTTTCATGGATTGATCCAGGTGGATATCGGTGGCCACCCACCTTCTCCAACTGGCCCAAAACATGTTTCTAACAATTTTGGCAATTTACTATTTTTAGCAGGTTTTAACTTCCGAAATATATAGTTTTCATGACCGGGTTAGACTAATTCCCACTATATCTAAGGGATGAAAATCAAACCAAAGATGAGTTTCTTATGAATACACAAATTCTAATACTCATTTTGGATACCATGGACATTTTGCTAATTTGACATATTAATAACAATTATGGATTGATCCAGTGGATATCGGTGGCTGCTCCGTCTTTCTCCAATCACTACAAAACATTTCTAACAATTTTGGCAATTTCATTATTTTAGTAGTGTTTTAATCTCCTGTGGCCATTTTGAGGGCCCAAAATGAAGGTTTTCGAGATCGAGGTTCTAATGATATCCAGCATCATTGAGCGCCTCTAAAATGGAATTCTCGACTTATACCTTTCCAACGAAGCCATTACACTTTAAAACGGAGTGATCAGATGCGGTGTCATTTAATTCTAGTTGATGTACTAACTTCTCCAAACGGGGCCCACATGAATCTTGGTGTCATCTCCTAGGGTTAGGTTTTGATGTCTAGGACTTTTCGCATTCTTGTTTATTGTAAAAAAGGCCTCGTAGAGCTCATTGTAATCATCATCTTCATGTAATGCTAGTAGCCACATCTCTTGCTAGATAAGTTGCCACCATTCTAGTGAGTCTTCAATCTGTATTTTTACCTGCCTCCTCAGACATTTATTTCATTAATAGGAAATCATGTATTACCATATCTCTTTGTTTATGATTATATCTCTGATATATTTCTATATTACCGATATACATGATAACTCGCGGTACTTATTTATTATATTCCCGCTCTCATTTCACGCCAAAAAATAATCTGGATCATGGTATCGCAGCGTGCCCTCTTGGATCGCTTTTCGTTGCATGTCCCCTAATTTCCAGGTTCGAGTATATCGTTGGGTCTCGAGCTTGTCTCTTAAGGACAATCGCTTTGCATCACCCAAGAAACCTCAATGGAGGAAGAAAGAAAAACGATGGAGCAAAATATTCTATTAACCTGTTTATTGAGAAATCTCTCGTGCGATACAGGGATGAAATGATGGAGAATTTTTCCCACATCCTTCAATGCTTTTACCGGGATATCATCAAGATCTTCATCGTTACCAATTTTGGAGGCACTGCTTCTTTCAAGGTACAAAGTTAATTTTGATATTATTCTCGTATTTGAAGGTCAAATAGATGATGATGCCCTAGATAAATGGTTAAATCTGCTTTGTGAAGGTTATTTTCATAAATTCATAAATTTTCGACAAGGAAAAGATCACTTTCACACTCCTTAAGGCTCCCCCATGTCAAACATTGGGAAACTTACTGACCTCAGAGTTCCACGTGCAGGAGTCCGAATATATGGGCCAAGCCCACTTGGGATTTTGTGGATGCGGTAAAAGAACAAGACTAATCAGTGTAAGTAACTATGAGGAACAATACATGAGATGGACTTAATCGCTGTAAGAGAGAGGGACTGGTTCCGTATTTCATCAATACCTTCCATACCTTAAGCACTCGCTAGCTAGGTATCAAAGACCCTAATCTACATTTCATGTTCTAAATACCAATGGGATCTTACACAGATACATTCATCCAAATGATTTTCTGATTATCTCATCACTTCATGGCTTCATCGACATGTCGAAATCGGCATACTGCATCAAATGGGAGTTTGGGTTTGAAAATCAACAACAATCTGGGCATGACAAAGACTTCTAACAAAATAATTTCCTAAAACCAACAAGCTACATGAAAAGAAGGGCTCTTGAAGACAAAGAAGGACACCGAAAATGGTGCGATTTCCACAAAAGCTCTTGGCACAACACGGATGAATTTTGTTCAAAACAGTGATTGGTGGCCGATATCAAAGATGAGGAGCTGAACCCTGATTTAGATTTTGATTCTGAAAATAATGGTAATAGACATATCATCGACGCAGATCACACTGCTATTTTTGTGACCACACCAATTCAACCAAAAGAGTCATTAGATCCTAAATATTAGGGGCACATCTTCCATTAATAAAATATGTGGTTGAATGGGACCCCGTTGCATTTAATTATTGTTAAGGATAGCCAGAAGAACCTCATCTCAACAGGTCGCAACGTTTGGGATTGTCGAAGGTCACCACACCCACAACTGCATAAGATTCTGTGGTTTCAGCCGCATGATCTAGACTATGTGTCAAAGAAGTTGTCGCATTGTCATATGGCATCCAACTCCTTCAAGGATGATGGTGACATGTTTCCCACCGATGTCCATGATGTTCTTTTGGCTAGCCATATATTTGGAAACGCCATGCTATCTATGAATCTCAACCTCGTAGTGCCATTATCACTCTGGGGTGTCATCTCTACAAAATACCAGAGGTAGTTCAATCCACGCTTCCACTCAAATAGTTTTTGCAAGGTAGTATCTCTCATACTACAAAATTCCCATCTTCT
The DNA here is from genome assembly GCA_010110895.2 of Picea sitchensis. NCBI lineage: Eukaryota > Viridiplantae > Streptophyta > Pinopsida > Pinales > Pinaceae > Picea > Picea sitchensis. Next base: position 6,338 of record SNQJ01S0036578.1, read on the forward strand.
CCACAACTGCTCAAAGGGGAAGAAAGGATACAAACTACTACGTACTTCTATTCAAGCACTCCTTCTATCCCGTATGTGCTCCAGCTAAGCCAAAACAAAGCACAAAGATTCTTCGCATTAATGGGGCCATCTCATGTAGCCGTATCAGTTAAAAGGTCCACCTTCCAGCCATAAGTGCTCCAGTAGATAGCCTTCAACAAGTAAGTAACTTTACCTCTGCCAGGCGCTGCATCACCAAGATTCAGATTCAACAATCGCTTCCCTTCTCCCCCGGGAACTCAAAACAATGGAGACCATTGTTTCCTATGGAGGGAGTATTGATTCAGTGAATACTGCGGCCACCCACTCTTCCAACCGGCCCAAATATGTTTCCGGGTAATTTCTGGGTAATTTTACTATTATTTTAGTTGTGTTTTAACTTCCTAGCTACATTTTGAGGGGTCCAAATGAAGTTTTTTCTGAGATCTGGGTTCTCAATGATAGTTGAAGGCCTGATTGATTTCACAAATGAATTCCTGATGATAATTTTCCAATGGAGCTTTTATCACATACCAAACTGGAGATCGTGGATAAAAGCCATTTCACCTCCGGGAAGGATGTACTCTACTTTACTCAAACAACCCAGACTTTTTGCACTTTCATCTCCTAGGGTTAGGTTTTGACGTCTAGGACTTTTGGTATTCTCGATTATTGTAAAAAGGTATCTTCTGAGTCTCATTGTGGAATCATCATCTTCTTATGAATGCTAGTAGTCACAAGACTTTTCAGAGACAGCCGCCACCATTCTAGCGAGTCTTTCACTCTGTATTTTTACAGTCTCTGTACATTTCTTTCATTAATAGAAATCGTGTATTACTGTATCTCTGTGTTTATGGTTGCATCTCTGATATATTTCTGTTATATTACTGGATATACACGATAACTCTTTGCATTTCTTTATTATATCTCCGCTCTCATTTCGTGCCGAAAATAATCCGGATCATGGATTATATTAATAATTTTACTTTAAGAAGAACACTATATGAACACCTCCAACACATTTCCTTCATTCTCAAAACCTTATGTAACCATCAGATTATATTAATATATAGAAATGTGCATTCACCATGAAATAAGTTTATTCATTGATGAGAGGTGTGTGGATAGATATCCAAAGAATATATATCATCTCGTTCATGACTACAATACCATAACCAACATTTTCTAGTTGTAAAGTTTTGTCATCTTGGAAAATTCCTAAAGATAATTCATCTCGAGGTTATCTTATGTCAAACATATTTTTCGTGAACTCTTTCATGAAAATGAAAAGAAAATAATTTTTAGATAGGACATCGAAAACCAATAAGCATGTGAATAATTGGAATATATAATGTGCATAAGTCCATTATTAAACCAACCCAAATTGTATGTGCCCTTTGAAATTCAAACCAACACCTTAGACTATGCCTTCAACATGCAACATTTCATTTTGTGATTAAGAAGATATGTACATGATGTCCTATATATTTTTATAAATATACTCATTTATCCTCTATGAAAAACCATACACATTTTCTACTTACATAACATATCATTGTTTTTCCTTAGAAAATTATGTGTACCAATAAAAGTTGAATGTGACAAACACATCTAGGAAGCACATTACTCCAAGTATATGTTTCATGTTGATGTGAACACGAGTTTTCTAGTCTTGTATAGTTATTTTTATTGTCCTCTCCTCTTCATAGATATGGGAAAAATATATCATGGATCAATTTTTGTATTCCTTTACTAAATCAATTAGTAAGAAGCAAGGAGTTTGCATTCCTCTCTCTATTTCTATGAACCCATGGGAGTTTGTCTCGTTGAATTTTTGGATAGAACTAACAAAAGTGAAATACAATCATTATGTTAATATATTAATTTTATTTTTATGTTCTCCAATATGACATTCATCATTGTAGGAGACAAGAACCTTATCCTTCACAAATTTCAAGTTTGGGTGAATTTCAGATCTCTCACAATCATTACATCCCACATGGATCATGACTTCCTGTACACATTTTAAAAATCCCTTTGAGCATCTTCAAGAGAAGCCTCAAAATATTCACAAGCTTTTATCCATAAACAAATAGGCAAAGTGAAGTTATGAATGAAAATTTTGTATAACTATTGAATATGTATAACCATCAACACCATATAGGCAACATGATAATGATAATTTCATACCAAATAACCACAACAAATATTGGATGCAATACACTTGAGGTTTACTTAGTATTTCGACCTAAGTTCGATGTATAAATGTGGCTAGTTGATGTTAATAGTTCTAGGAAATTCTTGATCAAAAGAAAAAGAAGTTGATAAAAAGAAACATGCTTCATTTAATAGATTGAGAATGTTATACACTAAGTTGATATTTAGAAGACAAACATAAAGTATAACTAGTGGCATGATAATCTCTAAGTTCTACATAGTGTTTCAAGTAGGGATTAATATGGATACATATTCAAAATTATAGATTCAAGGATATACATTGCAAACCCTGGCCATTTTGCATACGATCTTTATGTTATCATCAAACACATGTAAATAATGATTTGTATATTAAAATGCCACAATAAATAAGTTTCATTTCAACATATATTAATATGCCACAATAATTAGGTTTGATTTCAACATTTAATGTGGAGCACCTATGACTTTGAAAACCTCTACTCTTTTTAGTAGAGAACTATGTATAGGAAACCTCAAATTTGTATAGATCATGAGATCAATGAACATGCAAAATGCAATCAGTTTGAAAATTTAAAACATTGCAAAAGAAAGATTCATATTTCATAGTTAACTAGGTGTTTAAAAGACTTTTCTTCTTTTACTTGTTTGTGTAAAATATATAACAACTTGTAATCTTCATACAATAAAAAAAATTATTACTCACTAAAATTTTTATTCTTACCGAATATACATATAAACTTAATTTACTATATATTAAAAAAAAACAAAAACTCATGATACTTCAACTAATTCGTTCATCACTCTTAACATTGTACATTATTGTAAATTCTATAATAATATAAATATTTTGTACATTTTCTCTTTATTTTCTATAAAGTTTGTCAACGCAATCATTCTCTTGGATGACCCAGAATAAAATGCTATTTTCAAAATATCTCACACTTACATTATATGTACACTAACTTAACTTATGTTTGAAATTATTTTCTGTGTGATTATGTGGTTTGTTCTATGATTTTACGGTTAATGGTCAGATACATAAAAAGGTAGACATATGCAAACAAATTTTGTCTTTATCTCGTATGATAGGATTTCCATCCTATCATGTCGTAAATCTTGATATAAATTTTATTTATAAATGGGATTTTCATCCCATCATATCATTTACAGTGTTATGGGCTACAGGATGGTCGGTACAAAACATTTTTGTGTACTTAAGTGGAATTCTTATGGTTAATAGAGAAAGCTAAACTTCATCTAAATTTTATGCAAAGATCGGAATGGCATCTTATCATGTAAATCTTCATCTTATCATGTTAATAGTTGACCTGATTTCTATCTTATCATGATGTTTACATTGTTGGATCGATGCAAAAGTGGGAGTATGACTTGGAAAAGCAATAAGCCTTATTCTATTAAACTTTATCTTTTTGTGACTTTGATTAAATGAAACTTTATCTTTTTGTGATTTTGATTGAATGAAAGTAGTTTATATTTTGTAAAAAAAAATTCTTTCATTTTTTATCAATTTTGTTTAAAAATAGTTAGAAATTAAAAAAAAAAAATGGATGGAATTATAGATATCAATTTTGAGATTACACAATTAAGATTATTTATACATTTAAAATTGTAGTTCAAATAATGAAAAATTGAGATTTCACCAACAATAATTAAATAATCTATTCTACTTATAATAAAAAAAAAATCTACTATTTAAACTTAGCTAAATATATTTTCATATGTTAATGTTCTAAAGAATTTTTGCAAAATATTGAATTATTGATTTTAGATTGAGTCTAATATTATGTTAAAAATGGAACAAAGAATTTTTGAAAATATTATAAAAAACATCTTGATAATTAAATAAAATATCAAATTTCAAATATATAAATTTCCTTATTTTGAATTTTTAAAAAATATAATCATTTTTTATTATTCACAAAAATATAAATTAATTTTAAATTTTAAATTAATAAAATAATTTAATTATGATAAAAAATTATTATTAATAAATTATTAATTACAAAAACATTTTTAAAAATAAGTAAAAAATTTCATTCTTTTCAAAAATAATATAAAAACATATTTTTTTTTTTCTAAAACATTATACTTTTTCAAAGGAAAAATTATTTTCATTAAAAGAAAATAATAATAATAAAATATTAAACATATAAAGAATTAAAATTAGAGTGTGTAGGTTTTCACACTTTGTCATAATGTTTTTTTAGATTTATTGTATAACGAGTTTTAAGAGGAAGCTCTACCCATCATCAAGGAAAGTTGAATCTATGATGTTGTTATCTCTCATTTGCCTAATGGTTTCCTTACCAACTAATTTTATCAAAAAATTATTCATATGGATAGGTACTTTCATGCTCAATCCCATCATCATCCAACCCAAAAATCTCTTGTTCTAAAATCTTTGATTACTCGAGCCATGTGAATCTTTTCTCCCCAATTTCTTGAGAAGGAAAAATCCTAACTAACCAAGGCTCTTATGTCCAATGGTTACTCCAACTCTCAAATTAACAAAGCCTTGCAATCCCAAATCCAACAACACTTCTTCCTCTGTCTCACCCTAGCTCTCATTTCTCTTCCCTACATTTATGGCACTACTAATCACATTTCTAAAATTTTGGCTAAAAAGAATACCAAAACTATAGATCCTTCAAATCTCGTCTCAAAAAAAACATAGTTGACACAATTCACAATCACATCTCTAAGTCACTTAATGTTGAACACGCCAAATCTAAACACATTATTAGCACCCTATCACTATTATAACATCATTTGAGTAGTACAAATTGAAAAACATCAAAATAATTTTAATGATATTGATGGGTACAAACTTGACCAATATTAGAAGCCTATCATTCATCAATTAGATCATCAAACATGTTTTGTTTTAATTTTATTTTTATTTTTCTAATTCTCTATTATCTTATCACATGCCTTACTTCATTTTTGGGAATTTAAGTTTTCTATTTACTATTAGTTTAGGATGTTTAATTATTTTTAATTATTTTTTTTATTATTTTATCATTAATATATAACTACTATTTTATTATAATTAATTATAATTATTTTTTTTATTATTTTATTATTAATATACAACTACTATTTTATTATTTGACTATTTATTAGGCTCCTTTCCTCAATGGTCATTTATTAATATAATTTTTTTCTAATTTTTTATGCGTGTGGAGTGAAATTAAATTAATAAAAAAAATTAAATTTATAATAAAAAAAAATTAATATAAAATAGAATTTATAATAATAATAATAATTTTATTTTAATTTATTAATATATATATTTTTTAATTTTTTTAATGATGTGTAAAGTGAAATTAAATTAATAATAAAAATTAAATTAATAATAAAAATAAATAGATATAAAATAGATTTTATAATAATAATAATCTGATTTTAAGGTCATATCTAAAAGATACATCAAATAATAATGATCATTTAAAAATATTATAAATTCACCTTTTCACATGCTATTATGTTTTCTCTATTATTCCCCCTACCTCCATGAGTATGAAGGTGAGAGTGGGGAGGGGTGAGGGTGCGGAGGTGTGGGGGTGGGTGGAATAATAAAACATATTA
>SNQJ01S0036578.1:34865-46872 GCA_010110895.2 Picea sitchensis
AAAATTCTCTCGAAAATACAAAATAAGCCTCCAAAGGTTGGATAAGAGATGAAGACCAATGCCAAGTGCCAAACCCCTCACTGCTGGAAGATGCCACGCTTTGCTGGATAACTGAAGCTCCTCAACAATTCGGTCCTGGTGCCCAAGATGTCCAATCACCTCCAGAAAGATGCCAAACAGTAGATCGGGTGATGGTAAGAACAACCCAGGTGCCCGAATCTCCAAGATCCCTCTCAACCTCTATAGATCTGAACTCCTCCCCTGAATGGTGTGCCCTACTAGATGACTGAAGCCCTAGATAATTCGGCCCTAATGAAGGAGGCCTCCAAATGCTCTGAAACTCTCCACAATGATAGATTAGGACGTTGCAATGAGAACCCAAGTGCTCAAATCCTCAAATACCTTCTAGATCCTTAGATCTAGCTACCCTCCAAATAATGGTGCACCCTCCTCTTGGGAAAACATCCCACTCTCAATACAAATCGATCCTCCACTGAAAGACTCCGGAAAACCACCAAGAATGATGCCAAGACATTTTCAAAGGAAGCCAAATACCTGGAATTCCCGGAATCCCTTCTCCTCAGCTAGGACGAATCCCTCCTCAATGAATGGTCCACCCCCCTTGCTGGAAATCCCCAACTGGTGCGCCCTCTCTCTATCTGCACATGAAACTGATGTAGAATCCTCCTGCAACTGAGTAGATATGGAACTACAATGGTGTGGGAGTGTATTGCAGCTCCGAGTCCAAGCTTGGGACAAGCTAGGTGGAATCTTTCACCACGGAATCGTCCTCTACGGTTTGTTAAGTCAAAACCCTCAAAACCCCGAATGTTGGGCTCACTAGCTAGAAGCCAGAAATCAAAAGATAAACCTACATGAATGAATGAAAAGAGGCCCTTGCCTTTCCTTTATACTTTTGGCTCACCTTGTCCCTCCAAAGTGACTTTCATTTTATTAATATTTAATTAATTAATTAAATAACTTTAATTAATTAATTAACCTTTTTACCTTTGAAAAGCTCTTTATCTCTCCTTGTGGCTTCCCTGGCCATTGAAAGTCACTTCGAGCCATCCCATCTTGTAGTGTTGCTCCTCCCGATTCTAATGAGCTATTACACTGAGAGGTTCCTCCAAGTAATGTGCCCAAAATGACCTCTTCAGTGAATTTCGTTGACTTATAGCTCAAAATAGTCAAAATCATGGAAATCGTCGGAATGCAACGGAACCAAAGCCAACCTGTGAGGAATGGCTCATAATGATGGAATACGATGAGAAATGCATGTTGGACCCCACAATGGCTCTCAAATACCCCTTTACTTGCTATAACATCAATCTGGGTACTCTGGTCAACATAAATCTCTGCACTGTGATGATGTCCCAAAGTGGGGACATTACACCACATTTCTGAAAATGAACCTCATCTTGCAGGGATATTTTGACTGCCTTACCAAGCTCAAAATGAAATTTTGAAGACACCACTGGATAGCTTAGTATTTTTAGATATCGATTGACTATTCGAACGTGAAAAACGACCTCTCTACGGCTTAGAAAATTGCATTTTTCTAGAATAGTTTTGCATATGACTGGAGTCTTGATTTCGGGTTTTTGAGATTCAGGGAAACAAAGCAGTGGTTATCAAAATATCCACGTCAGCCAAATCCCTGATGGCCAAATCTCCGAAATAGATTTCGGCTTTTACATTGCACTCTTTTGGGCCTTCGGGTGTCGGGTATCATGTCCTCAAGAGTTATGACATGCAAGGAATCCCGAATCGTGAAATCGCGATGGGATTAATTAGATGATAATAATTTGTTTTAATCTCTTAATTAATCATGATTAGAAATTGATATTTAACCTTTCGTGGATTTAAGTGTCGAGACTTCGATAATACTTGACGCGAGAAATCTCGAATCGCGTAATTGCGATGGGATTGATTAATAGTTAAAACATTTTTAGCTTTGTGATTAAGCACAATTAAAACACAAGCTTTCTGGATTTCAAAAATCGCAAACTTGAAACTTAAAGCATGAAGGCAACTCGAGTCGCAAAATCACGATGAGACTTCTCAACATTAATCTTTCTTATTCTTTAATTAACCCAACTTATCCTTTAATACTTTAGTGAATTCGGGGATTGGGGCTGTAGTTATTAAAATATCTATGCCGGCCAAATCCCCGATGACCAAAAACCCCAGAATTGTGATATTTTTCTCCATGTGGCTTAATTCTCAGTGTATGTGGCGTTCAACTTCCAGTGCTTCCATTCATTTTCCTTGTGACTCAACACTCAAACAGATGGTACATTTCTTTGATTTTCACATGAACCCTGTCTTTGGATTTTTCGTGAGTTGGCTTGTGACTGTTATATTGTTGTGGCATTTGGGGCTAATTTCAGTGTTATTTGATTGAATATGATAGGTAGATAACATTCAGTGATGCGTCTGATAGTTAGATGGTTGTTTTCTCATATCTACACTTTCGGTAGTTAAACACTATAATTTTTTTCTCTCCTAAGTTACCGAAAGCCAAAATTTCAATATTGTTACAACAGAGGCTCCATCTAGGGATGGTGATTTCCTGCAAAGCACCAAGAACATTAGACCACGTGCCTTCATCCATTGGGCGACCTAAAATCATCCTTATCGAACTCTGAACTCTATCGCTTTACTTGCACCTTTCCGAAACAAAAAAACAGCTTATGCATTCATTGGGCTATGGAGTCATAATGTCTCAATCAAAACCATACTGGATGCTAAACTGAACTATAACCGTACTTAAAACCACTGTTGTACTCCGATGCTCAAAGTCAAGCTTATTTATATACACCACCTACTCTAATTGATATCACTATTTTTTTTTTAAGTATAGGAAAACTTCCAAATCAACCAAGCGAGTATCCGACTAAAAAACTTAATTATACTTCCATCTTTGAGAAAAAGGATGATAGGAGCAGCTGCAAATTTCAAAACATGCCCTGGGAGAAGGTACTTATAGTTTTGAAATTCAGACTTCAAGAAGTTGGAAATAACAAATTCAGTCCCCCATTTTGACTCCATATAAACTTCTACTGGATCGTAGAAGGGAAGAGATATACCACTTTCACAATTAATCCATACTTCCTCATGTTGGGCAAGCTGTCTGAAATGTTTTTACGCACTTTTTCCACTGCTGATTTTTTCTTCCACTGGTGCAAAAATGTCACATTGAAACTTACTGGTATGTTGCTCAATGGTTGCTAAACAAGGAGGAGAGATCAATTGTTTCAGTAACCCCTCCTTATGTCCATCTTTTTTCCAAAGATCTTCTTAGTAGCTGTCATACATAGGCTGATCTCTTTCATGATGTTGTTGATTGCTTTCCTGTTGAACCAAAGTTTGTTGTTGCTCATCATCTTTAGAAACACTTTCATCACATTCATCAAACAAAGGAGGATTGTCGTAAATTTTCATGTGTGATGAAAAATAAATCTTCTCTTCTTGTTCTTCTGGATATTCATCATAAACAGGTTCAGAAAATAACTCAGGAGTGTCATCAGTCAGACAAATGCTAGGAATATCAACTATGAAGCTATCTATCTCAGATCCACACTCCTCCAAATCATAGTCTAAAGCATCTTCAAACAACAAACATTATTCAAGGTTATAAAACATGACAACCCTATCTTCTTCATGAAACAAAATAGTGTCTGGAAGATGATCCTCTAGCCGGAAATCATTATCACAAATTGGTTTACTAACTTCCTCTAAAGTTCCATGGCTGACATGTTTTAAACTTAGATTTTCATTTTCAGTAATAGAAGAAGTTTCACTCACATGTTCAGGACTGTGTGAATGTTGCAGATCTGTGTAAGCAGGGGTTGCAACATAATTGTTCAAGAGAAGATCTATCTCTTCTTCTGTTAAAGGAGGGCGTGGTCTATGCAATTTCTGGATCAAGCAACTATTGTTTTCTTTCTCTTCTGCATGTTGACCATGATGTTGAATATCTTATTCTTGAATGTGATCACAAGAGCTATCATATCCTACTTTTTTATCAGCCAACTCTTCTTCATACTGATTATCTTCATCAACTTGAGAAATTTCTGATATTCCTTTCTCCTCTTCAAGAAGATGTGTGATTTGTTTGTCTTATGAATTTTATATTATAGCAATCTTCAAAAAGTATTTCAGCCGAATAGATTCTTTTACAATGCTGATGAAAAAGTATGTGAAAATATTTCAATGAAGGAATACTAGAATGAGGTAAAGATTTATACCAGAGTCTAGCATCTCTTTCCAACAAAAACATAAACAGTTTAATGAGGACATCTTCATGATGTATATTTAATTCATCCATAAGCTTGTGGAATTCAAGCAAGTGTTGGGCGAGATTGTCGTCCGCATATTCTCCAAATTTAGGAAGGACATATTCCCAAAGTTTAATGTATGGAATAGTGTTTGGAAAACCATAAACATTTGTAAAGTCCAGAGCAGAAAACCTTGCAGCAATCCGAGCGGCAAACGAATCCGACATTTTGAGACTAGTGGAGTCGCCAGTGAATAATGTAGAGTCTTTGAACCAAGGAGTCACCAGGTGAATCATGTAGAGTCTTCGAACCAAGGAGTTGTCAGGTGAATGATCACAACCAATTGAATGCCTATCCCTTGTTCACCATCAAGAAATAGATCTGAACTTTTTTTCGTATCCCAGGGAAGATAAATTCTTTCCTCCGTCCCTGACAATGGCGCCAGAAAATGTTGTCGCAAGAGTTGGTTCTAGGTTGTAATAGAGCCAAGCCTTAGCACATTTTAAATGAAAAAATAAGTTATCACTCAGAACTTGATTTAGGTTACATGTAGGTAAATTCTGAGATAACCACGAACCAATTTTGATTAGAAGTTTCCCCTTCCAACCTGAGAGGGATCTCTCAAATATATGTCATGATAGGATATCGAATAATATTAACAACGGGAAGATCTGTGGGTAACATAAAGTTTTTATTTTTTTAAGGTTGATGGGTTGAACTGGGAGGTAGTCCATTGGGCATGGAATCAAATGATCAAGCAAATATCAAGAGTGTTTTGGCAATGGAAATCTACGGAGTAGAGGCGAGATAGAAGCTGATAGAAGGATTTATAAAAGGATGGCAATAGAATAAAGAGAAAACATATCAATACACAAGGAGCACTTAGCGATGAATGAATTCCAAGCACAAATTAGTGGAAAGAGATGGTTGGTACAAAGAATCTAACAAAGGATGAATTCTGAAACATGATCTCTGCAAGAAACAACCTATAACCATTCTACAACAAAGAATCTAACAGAGGATGAATTCTATTACAAAACAGTTACAAATTGAGAAGAAAATATAGATGGAGTGATATTGAAACTAAGAAAATGGACAAACTCTGCAAGCAACATCACAAGAATCTCTGATATGGATAAAACAAGATTCTGCAATCTTATATTAAACTGAAAATGAAAGCTACAACCCAGGAGTACTTCTCCTGTGTGTCTTCCCCCCCCCCTTTTATTTTACAAATATTCCTCATATATGTATTTAGGTAGAAATCCTCTCTAATCTAAAAGATAACAACATTTACAACCAATTCTTGAAACTTTCTGCCAAAGAAAATGGGCCAAACTGCTGAAAACTAGGGCTGCGGTTTTGAGTCTGTATATCTTGAATCACGACAGATGTGTATAAAATGAAAGAGGATTTTTTGCATTTTTTTATTCTGAGTAAAAACATCTCTCAGTTCCCTAAGGACCTTTTTAAGTTTCCCCAAATCTGCATTTAACAAACATGTGTCAAAACAGGAAAATATGAAATCTGAAAATTAGGGCTTGGAGATGGATTCAATTCTCCCAATATATGAAACCTGTAGGAAAAATTAAATAGTATAATGATATCTGATGTGTTAGGCACAAAATACTCCAACCGTTTCTCAAAATGATACTCCAGTCGCTCAGAATCCTCATTTGAAAATGATGACTCAACACAGTAAAAAATGCCACATTTCTGAAAATGAACCTCATATTGTAGGGATCTTTTGACTGCCTTAACAAGATACAAATGAAATTATGAATACACCACTGAATATCTTAGGATTTTTAGATGTCGATCGACTATTCGAACGCGAAAAGCAACCTCTCCATGGCTGAGAAAATTGTGTTTTTCTAAAGAAGTTTTGCATATGACTAGAGTCCCGATTTTGGGTTTTCGGGATTCAGGGAAACAAAGAAGTGGTTATAAAATATCCACATTGGCCAAATCCCTGATGGCCAAATCCCCAAAATAGATTTCAGATTTTACATTGCACTCTTTTGGGCCTTTGGGTTTTGGCTATCATGTCCTGAAGAGTTATGACATGCAAGGAATCCCGAATCGTGAAATCGTGATGGGATTAATTAGATGATAATCATTTGTTTAATCTATTAATTAATCACGATCATCAATTAATATTTAACTTTTCATGGATTTAAGTGTCGGGACTTCGATAATACTTGACACGAAAAATCCCTAATCATGAAATTGCAATGGGATTGATTAACAGTTAAAACACTTTTAGCTTTGTGATTAAGCACGATTAAAACACAGGCTTTCGGGGTTTCGGAAATCACAAAATTGAATCTTAAAGAACGAAGGCAGCTCGAGTCATGAAATCGCAATGAGACTTTTCAACATTAATATTTATTGTTATTTAATTAACCCAACTTATCATTTAATACTTTAGTGAATTCGGGGATCGGGGCTGTATTTATTAAAATATCTATGCCGACCAAATCCTCGACGACCAAAAACCCCGGACTTGTGAGATTTTTCTCCATGTGGCTTAATTCTTGGTGTATGTGGTCATTCAATTGCTAATGCTTCCATTCATTTTCCTTGTGACTCAACGCTCAAAAAAATGGTACATTTCTTTGATTTTCACATGAACCCTGTCTTTGGATTTTTTGTGAGTTGGCTTGTGACTGTTATACTGCTGTGGCATTTGGGGCTGATTTCGGCATTATTTGACTGAAGATGACAGGTAGATAACACTCAGTTATGCGTGTGACAGTCATATGGTCGTTTTCTCATATCTACACTTTCGGTAGTTAAAAACTATAATTTTTTTCTCTCTTAAGTTACTGAAAGCCAAAATTTCAATATTGCTACAACAAGGGGTACATGGACTGTGGGATACTCGGGGTTTTTTGGACAATGTCAACAGGAATCGAAGATAATCAATGCCCCAACCAAGGGCGACATGGGTTTTTTTTCCGGGAAAAGAAGGTCGCCAAAGGTGACGACAAAAATCTAGGTAAAGGCTAGAAACAAAGGCTTTGTACAATTACCAAATGAATAAAGAGTAAGTCGGGACAAGCGTACAGATACAGAAATGGGTGCCCCAGTGTAAGATGGCTTGGTCGGTGAGGGCTCAAGTAGATGTGGAAAACAGGTGGAGGGTGGGGGGGCCCATAGGTGGGTTTTTGTATTAGGTAAATGAGTGGAGGACAATCTGTAGATGGGAAAACTGATGGTGGAGGAGATGGAGGTCTAATGATACTGTGGAGGTTCATTCAAATGTGAGTCGTAACGAGATTAATCGGGAGTCCATTTATGGGGAAGCTAGCAAAAAGAGGAGAAGGAGCATATGGATGATTCTCAGGAATGCAAAGAATATTAGGACTCACAGCTCTAGGGGGTGAAAACAACATGAGTGTCAAAGTGCCAGAGGGGACTATGATGGAGATAACTCATGTGGGAGAGAGTGATATTGGTTAACGGTACTGAAATGCAGTGGAGATGTAAGTACTGCAGAGCCGGATGGGGGGACCCTAGAGGAAAATATCGAAGGGTGTGACTGGGAGATGTAATTGATATTCAGAGAAAATACTTACATGTCAGTATTGATGATATACCTGAAGTGGTAGCGTTGATGCATGATGACCAAGCACCTGCAAACATGAAAATCGAATACCCAACATGAACAATATCTAAAGATAAAGAACATAAAACAGTTATGTGATAATTTTGAATATGAGCATGCATACCTGGGCGTGATGTGAGAAAAATTCTCCCTGGGGGTCGAGAATGGATGGCAGCCCGGGGAGTGTGACTGTGTAGGTGGTGGGATCCTTATCCCATGGCTAAAGATGGATTGGAAAATGGGCCCTCAGAGCTCCTGGAAATGATCCTGGAAATTTGGTGAAGGGGCTATATATAGTTGGAGGGCCCACAATGCCACCTCATTTGTACCTGTTGTCGTAGAGGTTGGACGAGAGGTTTCAGAGGAGATTTGGAGATTCTGGGAGATCGAGCCAGCCGATTTAGGATCAACGAGTGTTAGGTTAGTGGTCGTATCCTCTTGCATAGTAATTAGGATTTCTTTTTTGGGTAGGGTGTGTACAGATGATCGTACAGGGGGAGTTTGTGAGAGTGGGCCCCCTAGTGCGCGGGTGATCGAATAATTCATGCGCACGAGTGCATGACTGTAATTGGGAAAGTCGCGCATAGGGGTGCCTAAATGGGAAAAATAGGCACGCATTCGATGTGCACCTGTTCAAAGAACAGTAGCGCATGCATGACTATGTTCCTAACAGTTGTGCATGTATGTGCAACTGTGTCGCGAACAAGCATGCTAAAATGCCCGTCTATGTGTGTGATAGGGGTGCATGCATGTGCCCTTGTATTTCCGACAATCACGCATGAGTGTGAAACTATGGGATAAATAGGTGCACATATGTGCGTGACTGTGGGGAAAAAATCCACACCCTTGAGGCAAAGATGAAGGGTGCAAAAACTAATCTTTTTGGAGATTTTGGTGTTTTTATGGGTTGCAATGGTTGATCAAATATTGTATTTTGTGGATACAGGTGACCAGTTGATGATGCCAGTCCACTGGAGGGAGAGGGAATGGGAACGCCTAAGAGAGGTGGTGAGAGACAAGGAGCCGACTGTACGGGGCCCTTTGGCAGCCTGTGGGATACTGAATTGTTTTGAGTGTTCACTAGTGCAGGTACAGGAGTACCTGTTGCAGTTCCTGATTTCAATGTGGATTCCATATCTGCAATGTTTCACTGTATGAGGTGAGCATATCACATTCTCTGCGATGGAGGATTTGAACTTTTTGACTAGGTTCTCGTTTCAAGGAACCCTTCTACTGGCGGAGCATGTGTTACTTGGGGATGGACAGTTGGTTGTCTTAGTCTGGACCTATTGTAGTGGAGAGGACTTTATGTCGGGCTTAGTGGTGAGGATACAGGTGATGAACTCCCTTTTGCATCATTGCATTGCATCGATGATTGTGAGAGTGTATGGATCTCTCGCTATTCAGTGGATCATTGGGGGTCAGCTGAGGATCATGCAGAGGGCACTGGGGGGTGAGCATTTTTCCTGGGAATTGATGCTACATTCCAAGATAGTGGGGCAACTCAATAGGTGTCGAGTTGCTGACTCAGGGGAGTTTTCCTTTCGGTCCATATTGGTAGCATGGTTTTTGGAGAGGGTTCCCATGTTGTGCCCAATATTTTTATTGGATGCACTTGGTGTGCAAGAGCCATGACTGAGGCGATGGGTGACGATTTTGGTTCGTCATGGGGGTGGGAGGGTGGCCATTACTTTACGGTTGAGGCAGCATGGGTGTGGCCTCAGATTCCATAGATCATACTCCGATACCCGTATAGTGGGGTGGACTTCCGGGAGGCCACAAATATGGTGCTACCCCCTAGAGAGGTATTCGATCATAGAGGTATGTTGATTTATTTCATGGTTTTTTATTTTGGATAGTATAACATATGTTTTTATATATGGGTGGATGCTAATTCTATCATTTTTGTGTTGTGTGTGAAAATGTGGGACCTCGCGGTTGAGAGGTTGAGTTGATCAGAGTGTTGGCTCGTTAGGGGCCTATGAGACCACCGCAGGGAGAGCCGCAGGCGGGGGAGAGACGATGGCAGGATGAGTTTGGCATGGGGCCAACAAATGATGAGAGAGTAGGAAGGAGATGTCATTTTGATGATCCGGGTGTAGGTCCATCACATGCTCCTCCAGCAGGGGTCCGGGGAGAGTTCGAGGATTTTCGTCACTGATTGGAGGTAGTACTACAGGGAGTTCCCAAGGGCATGTGGATGCATATCCAGGATGAGGGAGTCCTGGAGCAGTGTATGGGCCTTTTGGTAGAGTTGCAAACACTGATCCACAGAGCAGCTGTAGCGGGGGTAGCGATGACTGGGCGGTTTCCCCCAGGGCCTGAGGGACCTATAGTTGGTGGGGTACCTCCTCCAGAGAGAGGACCAGGTGGTGGATCTCTAGAGGTGCCATGAGTTCCTCTGTATATGTTCTCTTTGTATTTGTATAGGCTTTCAAAACCATTTTGTATATGGTGTTGTGACACCGATTTTGTACTTATACGGGTGAGGTAGTTCACCTGCCTATGGATATTGTACATGTTGTACTATTTTTTCTAAACATTGATGGCACATCTGATCAAGATATATATATCTATATATATATATATATATATATATAGGGATATACATTTTGGGATCCTTGTGATGTTCACATGTGTTGATTTTTTGTGTTTATGATGTCTAATCTATATGTTGTGATAGACTTGTGATGGTTTATGTATGTGTAATGGTATCTTAATGTGATAAATGCCAATCTAACACTAGGTTAGCCATATTATCTACTATTTGATTGCATTGTCTTGGGATATGTGTAAATGTGATTGAATCAAAATGTTGAGATAAAAGTCTAACTTGCAGGTATTTGCGGAAGAGGCAAGGGTCACAAACATGGTACACATTATTGAGCTAAAGGACAACGAGCTGGGAATATAGTAAGATGCTAAGGTGGCGGATATGGAAGTGACTGGCCTCGGTAAGGAGGCCAATGATGGTTGTGTATTTTTCTTGGTTATTAGTTGTTCAGCCAAAACATATGCCACCAAAGTGGAGCAGTTCATGTGAGGGGGAATAGAGGGCCCAAGCAGCTGAAGTGAGATTTTGTGTCCATCAGCTAGCTTCATCGACGTAACCGATGTGGTAGGCTGATGGAGGAGGCATTTTTCAAGAACATAAATGGTATATTAGACGCAAGGTGTGGAGGAAAACAAATATTAAAAACTCTACAAAATGTGTAAAAAAAAAATTCTAATGTAGGATGGCTACGCTCAGGTGAAAAATTTCTTTAAGTACAACCCATTGACGGGTTCTTTGAGAGGGTGGCCTTTGGGAGAGGCCAATATGTATGCACCTTTAGTGAGGCAATTCTAGATTATGTAAGGTCCATGCCATAGTGAATCAAATTTTCCATAGCCTATGGTATCATGAGCGATATCGTAAGCAAGGACGAGGTCGCCTTCATTGAATGATCGAAGGTTGACATCGCAATCAAAGGTGGCCTTCGACCAGTTTTTGGCTACTTCATTGTTTTGGAATGAAGATCGAAAGTCTTCATCCAGTGATTCTAAGTTCAACAAATGTTGCTCCATTAGAGCAGTGTCGGGTAATAGCTCAATAGCGATGCACAAGGTGGGGATTTCTCACTCGATGGGGAGAGTGGCCTTGACCCCATGGACAAGATGAAATAGTGTGAAGCCAGTGGTAGTTTTAACTGTCGTGTCATAAGACCATAGTGTGGAAAATAACATATGGTGTCAAGTGGTCTTATGTTTGTTAACCATACGCTGCAACATGGTTTTGAGGACTTTGTTGACCGCATCTACCTGTCCGTTGGACTGAGGGTAGTATGGAGAGGTGAATTCATGGGAGAAGCCTAACCTGGAGGAGAGTTCGATGAAAATCTCATTCTCGAAGTTTTTCCCATGATCGGAGACTAACTGTAGTGGGAATATGAAGAGGGAGATGATGTGGTTAAATAAAAAACACATTGCAGTGTCAGCAGTGCTATTGAAGGTAGGCATGGCTTCGACCCACTTGGTGAAGTAATCGATTGCAACGATGATGTATTTGTGTCCATTGCTATATGGAGGGTTACAAGTCATGAAGTCTATGCCCCATTTGCAAAAGGGGCCAACA
>SNQJ01S0036578.1:55780-71957 GCA_010110895.2 Picea sitchensis
TTTAGGACATCTACCTAGGTGGCAATTGTGGGCTGCAATTGCACCTTGATCAGATTTTGTGTGGCTATTGGGAAATATCGCCAGTTCTTTTGGGATATGCACCCTCTACCCCTCATTATAATTGATTACTTCATCCTTCACTAGTACCTCTTCAAGTGGCTTCAAACCCCAGTGTTGAGTGCTATTGGAAGGCCACTGTTATTTTTGAGAAAGGACGTTACGTCTTTTAAGACACGATCTTTTTTTTTCTTTTTTCTCCCACATGGAAAAAATCCACCTACCCACATGTATGTTTCTTTATCAATTGATTTATGTATGATGTTATTGTGATTACATACGATTGTGAGATATATTGTGAAGGTCCAAGTTATACAAAGTCTCTTGTTCATTAATTTCTCTCATCACCATTTGCACACACCCACCTTGCTAGTCAAACATCATAGGGGACCCATAGAACCCTCATCGTTCTAGACGCTTGCTAAATCTCCCTCCCATTCTAGGGGGAGTTCCTAGTCTTGCCAAATCATTGGCCATACTTCCCCACACCCTTGTGAGTGCTACTGTCTTAGGATCATCTTTGCCTAGTTCCACTTCCCAAGGTCAAACACCCCACACTCTCCTTTCCACGGATGTAGGGGGCCAACTTCTTCTCAAGGGGGGAGTACAAACCCACCTAGTCCCCCTCAAGGTTCAGGTACGCAAAACACTCACACTATGGCTGGAATTAATCCTCCACCACCACCTTATATTCCATACTTGGCTTCCCTCAACATACCAGATCTGACTAAACTCACCAATGATCCTATATTACACAACCCCACATGGCCAGCAATGCCTACCAAACTGCCTTCAGGAAAATCGGGAGACGATCTCGCCAACCATATCATGACCTTTCACTTATGGTTCTCTTCAAACAACATCATATACGATTCCATCTGATTAATTTTATTTCAACGTAAACTCACTGTCCCATCAACTAAGTGGTATGTAGAAGAAAAATTAGGGTCTCACATGACCTATCCTTGGCCAAAGCATTCTTGACCTTCTTTCAACTACCAATTCATCATGACGATGGCCTCAAACTACTATTGGAATTTAAAAAAACCTCTGCCATGCACATCGCTTACCACATTCATGAATGGCATCGATGGCGTAGTCTTTGCAAAGCTGAAGCTACTCCACAACAATGTCTCAATTGGTTCCTCAAATCACTTATTTCCCTCCTTGCCAAAGATGTGGCCGCCACCTTCCCCCAGTCCGAAGAATAAGCCATTGGCAAGGCCCAATAGTTCGAACTCATTTACTCACAGTCAAAGTACTTGTATACAGTACTACCTGATGCCCTGAGACCCATGCCATTCATCCAGGACAAACCTGGGATGTCTCACTCAGTGGATGGATTGATTGGTACAACTACACACCACAATTCATATCCCGAACAACCACCAATGTATGGAACCCCTCAATATCCACCTACATATGGTGGAACCCCTTATTATAACCCCCCCCCTTATCCACAACCCTACCCTGTTGCTATGCCTCCACCTATTAGTGGGCCACCACCAGCACCCACAATATGACCCGTAGCTCACCACCAGCAGACCACCGCCCACACCCACAATACGCCCCGTAGATAAACCTAATTGTGGTACCCCCTCCACCTTTGCTTACACTCTATGCACTAGTGAAACCACCATGCCTTCCTATGCATCCTATGGACCGTTACCACAACATAATCCGTACTTTCCTTTTCCTGATCCCCCCCAGCCTATTCCTTCACCACAAGTACAACCACATGCTGGGGTTAACTTTGTTCAAGAATCTCTCGTTCAAAAATACCAAAATTTTGAACAACTAAATACGGATAATCCATCCCATTAGTCGAACAATGCTAGAAAGAAAGGGAAAAACCGAAACAATAATAATCTCGGACCAGGAGGAAACCGTAACCAACCCCATCAAAACCAACCTACAGGGGGCAACCAGAACTAGGGGAACCTGAACCCTCAAGGGGGCAATAACAACAAATGCCAAGGAAAGAACAACAAGAATATTTGGACAAACTTCCCTTTTTCCCTTTGCGGTGAGTATGGCCATTATACTCACCATTTACCCCAAATCGCAGACTTCAAATGGATGAAAGAATATGGTAATGGACCACATCCTCCGGCCCCACTTGCCCCCCAGTAGGCCCCACAACAATATGTGCAACACCCACCCTCGATCGTGTTTCAAAACCCCATACCTCATCAAGGGGTGATGAACACCCAACAAGAGATGCACCCTGCCCCACAACAGACAAGACCATATCACAACCCAGGCACTTCGACAAATCGAACTATCCTCCTCACTAGTGAGGAAGAGGTCCTTCTACAAATGCACAGACATCAATACAGCGCACCCTCAAACCCGAATCCCACTACCTCGGAGGCCACCCCAATCACAACTAGCCCACATTTGATGATTCTGCACCCTAATACTGAGACACCTCTTTGCATCCCTCGCATCCCATTGCGAAAGAATGTCCATAACCCTCAAGCTAGGGCAGCCCACAATTATAGTCTAGTCGACGACTTGGCCCAATCCCCCACTGCCATGTTAATCTTAGAAGTTCTTCAAACCTATCCTACTCAACGAAAGTTGTTACTTTCCTCTCTGGGGGTAGTCGACCCTACCAATACTCAACTCATCACATTTTATCTCGACATTGGAGAACCCCGTCTCCCCGCTCTTGTCGCTTTTCAAATACCGGTTAAAATTTGGAACATCACCATCCACTACTGCATCATTAACGAGGGTGCATCCACATGCATCATGTCCAAAACCGTTTGGCAGAAACTTGGCTCTCCAGAGCTAATACCATCCACTATTACTCTGAGAGCTTACGACGGATGACCCTCGTCTCTTGAGGGGCTCTTCCAAAATTTCCTAGTCAAACTTGGGGGAAAAACCATCCTTATAGACATTGAGGTTATCGATGCCCCACTCGACTATAATATGTTTTTTGGTCATAGCTACATGTATGCCATGAAGGCAGTCATATCTTTCATGTTTCGAACCATGATGCTTCCCCATAATGGAAAGATCATTACCATTGATCAAGTATCACATTATGAGCCTAACCCTTCATCCAACCTCGACAATATCCTTTCATTTTTCCACACTAATCCAAATTCCTATCCACTCATCGAGATGGGCCCTAGAATTTTATGAACCCATCCTTACTAGGGACATACCACGAAGCACCACCGCTCATCCATCCTTCCACACAAGTATGTGTCATCTCCACCAAAGGATTGACAACTAAAGATACTCTTCCTCCCACCGAGGCCCCTTTCATACCTGACGTCCTACTAGTCACAGAACTCCTTCCTCAGGAATTTCCTCGACCTTGTTTATCTCTACCCATTCCTGATCTTCCCGTCCCCCAAGGCCATATCCCAGTTTGGGAAACATTCCCCCAAGCCATTACTGAAATCCCTTTCTTCTACCCCCCACCAGGTGTACAAGCTTTCCAAGTAGCTGCAACGCTCACCCTTCCTAACACGGTGTTAGAAATCCCAGTATGGTATCTAGATTCACCCGATATGGTCCCTCAACCATCCCTCCCTAACCAAATAGAAGGAATCCTGATACATATTCCCATACTTACCCCACTATCCCATCCACACCCCCACTCGTTAGCACCCCTGCTACAGCTTGGGGCAGACGATAAAAGAAGGGACCACTACTCCACTTCCCCCACGTGCCCAAACTCCTTTCATGCTATGCGAGAAAGAATAACACCCCACCAACAAGCTCCCATCGCTCCCTGAGTTATGTAATCTCATTCAACTCCCTCGAGCACCACCATTGCTCGTCGCTTCCCCCAATACTGTTGCTATCTCCCAGAACACAAGTAGAAAAGGACTGCGAACCAAATTCGCATGTGCCATCTGTTCAGAATATGGCCATTACACACACCATTGTCCAGCGTTACCTTAGTTATGACAGATGTTAACAACCGTACGCCAGAGCTTTCACCAAGAACCCACCCCAACACATGTCATCGACATCCATTATGTCATGACCTCAGTCAACGAACGTACGATATGTCCTTGCTCTCTATGTGAATCACTTGATAATTTCACATATCAATGTCCTATGATCATTTCATATAGGCATCGCTACCTAGCCCTTATTCAAAATCATACACCCCCTCCTCTAGCAGAACTAATGAATACCCTTATCCCATCATTGGACACAGTTCATATCTCTTCACAGGAACCTGATGCACTCCCTACTCCCCCATGGTTCCTAGATKATTTATATGAGGATTTACCCCGAAATCCCCCCAATTCTTCAATTCATTTCCCCACGGAAATTCTACACGCGACTACCATTTTCAACCCACAATATCTCATTATTTGGTTTATGTTGAGTGAACCATCGCAACCTCCTTACAATACCCCCTCTACATCATCACCACTAGACAAAAACCCCACGATGACAGTCACCAAAGTCACTCCTTTCTATCCCCTATATTCTTGACAGTTTCACTGCGATGAAGACATCCTTGAGGAGTTAACTAAACCCGATTTCCCATGGGACACACCCCACCACAGAGCGCCTTTTCCTTCACAGGAAATCGTCGAGCCTCCTAACCAAAATCCCATCTACACAGTCGAAACCAAGGATTTTCTCCCAACGGGGCCTATAGATTGGTTCAATAACCCTATCTCATCCCCCAACGCTTTGAAGAAGGAAACATGGCCAATATTTCCCCCACCATCAAAATTGATATTTTCACTAAATCTGGAGTCATAGAGGAAATTACCATTGGCGCCACATGCTCGCCTAAAGAAATCACCACCTGCAAAGCTCTCTTCTAGGAATACTAAGACATCTTTACTTGGTCCTACACAAAGATGCTCGGCCTTGACCCCTCTATTGTCAAACATCGTATTGACAACTGGCCTGATATCACACCTGTCCATAAAAAACAACGTCCGTTACACTCATCCAAAGCAGCAGCCATCAAGGCTGAAATTGACAAATTACA
Source organism: Picea sitchensis (assembly GCA_010110895.2). Classification (NCBI taxonomy): domain Eukaryota; kingdom Viridiplantae; phylum Streptophyta; class Pinopsida; order Pinales; family Pinaceae; genus Picea; species Picea sitchensis. The sequence continues at coordinate 60,822 of SNQJ01S0036578.1, forward strand.
CACTGCAGGGTTCATCTACCCCATCGAATATACGTCATGGGTCTCCAACCCCATCCTTGTCAACAAAAAACAAGGCACTATCTTCATCTATACAGACTTTCGCGATCTCAACCACGCCTATCCCAAAGACAACTTTCCAACACCTTTTATCGACCAAATTATCAATGATTTCACCAGACACGAGGCTCTATCCTTCATGGACGGTTTATCTAGCTACAACCAAATTCAAATTCATCCTTTCGATCAATACAAAACCACATTCACTACCCCCTAGGGAGATTTTTCTTATCGTGTCATTCCTTTCGGCCTCAAGAACGTAGGAGCCACTTTCCAACGCGCCATGACATACATTTTTCATGATCTCGCTCAAATCATTCTCGCCTACTTGGATGATCTCACCGCTCACTCCAAAAAATGAACTCAACATATTAGTGATTTATGAATCATCTTGCAACGGTGTCGTCAGTACAACATCCACTTGATTCCCCTCAAGTGCGTGTTTTGCGTCACTGCTGGCCACCTCCTTGGGTTTATCGTTTCCCAACATGGCATTACAGTTGACCCCCTGAAGGTCCAAGCCATCACAGAAATTCCCCCACCACGGAATTTACGTCGACTGTAGAGCCTACAAAGCAAAGCTAACTCCCCGATTACGCCACTCAGGCACATGGTTTCCTTCGCCTCTTACGTCATGATATCCCATTCCAATGGGACAAACATGCCCAAAATGCTTTTGATGATCTCAAAATGGCCCTCTCCAATGCCCCGTTGATTATTCCGCCCGACTATAATCGCGATTACATCCTCTATATCTTGGCCTCAACCGTCTCAGTAGTAAGAGTTCTTGTCCAAATAGGGGATGATGATCCTGACCATATAATTTACTACATTATTAAAAATATTTCAGGGATACCCTTGAAATACAACCACAAAGAAACACTGGCTCTTCCAGTTGTCCTCGCAGTCCAAAATTTGCATCATTACATCTTTCTTTGAACTACCAAAGTCGTCGTAGATTCCAACCGAGTGCACTACTTGCTCAGCCACCAAAAAATCAATGGCAAATTTTCCCGATGGATCGTCATCCATCAGAAGTACGACCTTGAATTTTCAACACCCAAGAGTAAGAAAGCACTCATCCTCGTCGAACTCATTATGAAATTTACCTCTGATACTACGAGTACCCCCATCCATACAGACTTACTTGACGAACATCTCTTCTACATCCCCTCGGATGACCCATGGTACGACGATCTTCTTGTCTACCTCCGAACACAAAAATTTGGAAACCACCTTTCCCAAGATGGTCGTCGACGCATTCGTCAACAGGCCCCTCGCTACCTACTTATCAGTGATATCTTATATCGATGCGGGGTCGACACTGTACTCCATCGATGTTTTACTATCGACGAGGCCAATCAATTCTTGAATGACTGCCATAGTGGCACTTGCGGGGGGCACCTCTCAGGAATGTCCACCGCTCAAAAAATCATTCGCGTCGGTTATTTTTGGCCTACATTGTTTCATGATTGCGTCAATGTTGTGAAGGGATGTAACAACTGTCAACTTTATGCCAACAAAGCACGAGAACCACCTACTCTTCTATACACGGTCATTACCGCAGGCCCATTTTTCAGATGGGGCATCAACTTCATGACTTGCAACTCTCCATCCAGCAATGGACATAAATACATCGTCATTGTAGTAGATTACTTCACCAAGTGGGTCGAAGCTATGCCCACCTTCAACAACACCGCTGACATTACAACGTGTTTTTTCTTTAACTATGTCATCTCCTTCATTGGAGTACCACTCCAATTAGTATTCGATCTCGAGAAACACTTTGAGAATGATATTTTCGTTGAACTCTCATCCAAGTTAAGTTTCTCCCACGAGTTTTCCTCCCCATACTATCCTCAGTCCAATGGAAAGGTAGAGGCATTCAACAAGGTTCTCAAAACCATGTTGCAAAGCACAGTTGACAAACATAAAACCAATTGGCATCATATGTTGTTTCCCACATTGTGGGCTTATCACACAACAGTTAAAACTACCACTGGTTTCACACCATTTCATCTATTCCATGGCGTCGAAGCTACTCTCCCCATTGAATGCGAAATTCCTACCTTATGCACCGCTATTGAGATATTACCCGACACTACTCCAATGGAGTAGCGATTGTTGAACTTAGAGTCATTGGATGAAGATCATAGATATTCATTATAGAACAACGAAGCAGCTAAAAAATGGTCAAAAGACACCTTTGATCGCCATGTCAACCTTCTCTCATTCACTGAAGGTGACCTCGTCCCTGCTTACGATATCACCCACGATACCCTCAGCCATGGAAAGTTCGATTCATTATGGCATGGACCTTACATCATTCAACACTTCCTTACTAAAGGTGCATACATTCTGGCCTCCCCCACAGGCCATCCTCTCAAAGAACCCATCAACAAGTTGTACTTAAAGAAATTTTACGCCTGAACGTAGCCATTCTACACTAGGATTTTTCCTTTCCTATGCTTTTCTTAGAGTTTTTAATCTTCCTTTTACACCTTGCATCTAATTTACCATTTATGTTATTGACAGATGCCTCCTCCATCAACCTACCACATCGGTTACGCTGACGGAGCTAGTCGTTGGACACAGAATCTCACTTTGGCCACTTGGGCTCTCTACTCCCCCTCACAAAAACTACTCCACTCTAGCGTYATATGTCTAGGCTCAGCAACCAGAACCAAGTTGAATATACCATCATCATTGGTCTTCTCCCCAAGGCTAGTCATCAGCACATTTTTCACCTTAGCATCTTACTAGATTCCCAACTGGTCTTCCTCCAGCTCAACAATGTGTACCATGTCCACAATCCTTGCCTCTTTCACAAATACCTGCAAGTTAGGCTCTTATCTTGACATTTTGATTCCATTACATTTACACATATTCTCAGATAATTTAATCAAATAACAGATAACATAGCTAACCTAGTGTTAGATTGGCATTTATCACATCAAGCTACCAGTACGCATACATCAAACATCAATAATCTGTCACAAGATTTAAATTAGACATCATCAACAAAACCATAAAACACATGTGAACATCACAAAGATCCAAAAATGTATATCCATATATATATATATATATACCGGTCAAATGTGCCATCAAAATGTTTACAAAAAAAAAATATAGTACATCCATAGTTCAATGAACCACCTCACCCCTATAGATACAAAAATGGTGTCACCACATCAAGTAGGCTCACAGGCCTATATAAATATGAAAAATACAAATATACATACAGAGACACTCATGGTGTCTCTAGCACACCACCACCCGATCCTCTCTCCGGTGGAGGTCCCCCACCAGTTATCAGTCCCTCCGAACCTGAAGGCAACCACCCAGTCATCGCAACACCTTCTACTATTTCTATCCAGACCATGTTCTGCCACACTAATGGGACGCCCACGCATTTCTCCAGGACTCCCTCGACCTGAATCCGTGACCAAATGCCCTCGAGCACTCCCTATAGCACCGCCTCCAGGTGATGACAAATGTCCTTGAACTCTCCCCTAGCCTCTGTCAGAGGAGCATGTGAATTCCCTACCCCTGGATCATCAAAATGACGCCTCTGGTCTGCTCTTCCCCCCTCAGCTGGTCCCACAACACCCTCATCCCGCCGCTGTCTCTCCTCGGCCCATGGCTCTCCCCATGGCAGTCTCATGGGCTCTCTTACTAGCTTAACCTCCCGGCCGCATGGTCCCACATCTACACACACAACACACAAATGATAGCATCAACGTCCATCCACACATAAAAATATATATTCTATACTATCTAACTCTCAAAATCATCAAATAAAATACATCCACATACCTCTCTGGTCGAACACCTCGCCAAGGGGAAGCACCATCTCTGGGTCCTCCCGGAAGTCTATCCCACTGTAAGGGTACTAGAGAATAATTTGTGGCATCTGACGCAACACTTGTGCAATCTCGAGCGTAAAATAGTGCCCCCCCCTCCCCACCACCGTGGAAAACCAAGATCACCTCCCACTGCCTAAGTCGTGGCTCTTGCATCCTAGCCACACCCAAAAGCACTCCAGGGCAACATCGACACCTACTCTAAGAACCACGCCACCAAGATAGACCCAAAGGAGAACTCCCCTGAGTCTGCAACATGACACCTATCAAGCTTCCCTACCATCTTGGCATCCAGCATCAAGCCCCAGGAAAAATGCTCACCCGCCAGTGCCCTCTGCATCACCCTCAACTAACCCCCACTGATCCGCTAAGTCGCAAGAGACCCATATACTATCAATATCATCGCTTCCACACAATGATGTGCAAGGGCATCCATCACCCCAATACTAAACACAGAACTCGACATGACGTTCTCCTCTAGACAGTACCTTCAGGCTAGGGTAACCAACTTCCCATCTCCCGGTAGCACCGGATCCACCGTTAACGAAGTTCCCCGAAAAGGGAGCCCAGTCAGAAAGTATATATCCTCCACCGTAGTGAAGGCCAGATCCTCACCTCTCACCATGAAGCAATGTCGATACGTATCCCATATCCTAATGAGGAACTGTAGTAAAAACTCCCCATCCTGTATCAGGGGGCACTCAAAGAACTTTAGCAACCCACAAGCTGCCAAAGTATCACGGACCATCGGCTCCTCATTGGTCACTGCCTCCCTCAGGCGTGACCAATACCTCTCCCTCTAGTGAACCGACATCATCTAGACTGGTCACCTGCATCCACATAGACAATACTTGATCAGTACACATCAACCATAAAAACATCTGCCAAAACTTCCAAAGAAAAAAAAAAAAAAATTAAATTAAGTTTTTACATTTTTCATCTTTTCCTCCAAGGCACGACTATTTTTCCCCACGGGCATGCACATATGCGCATATGTTTATCCCATAGTCATGCACTCATGCATGCCTATTGGCGACACAGGGGCACACACATGCACCCCTATAACATAAACAATCGTGCCTTAGGGCGTGACTGTTGGTCACATAGTTCTGCACGCATGCGCACCTGTCAGGAACATAGTCGCACATGCATGTGCAGTTGTGAATCACACATGCATGCACTCCATGCATGCTTGTTGTCCTCCTTTGTGTTCCCCCTTGCGCAGTTGTCCCAAAAACAACCACGCATTGTCGAGAACTAGCCACATCCCCCTTCTCCTCATTTTTCTATCCTACCCAATGGACTTCCAGATTCCTTCATCATGGTTCTAGTTTTGACTGCACCTCGGTAGTATCATTAACCATCCATTTCACCCACCATTAGTTTTCCCATCTACATATTTTCCTCCATACATTTCCCTAATACAGAAACCCACCTATGGGGCCCCCACCCTCCACTTGTTTTTCGAGCAGCTTGCGCCCTCATCAGGCCAAGACATCTTACACTGGGGCACCTGTTTCTATATCTGCACAATTATCCCAACTTAATTTTTATTCTTTTGGTAATTTTACAAACCCTTTTTCCGTATTTTCATAGCTTTTTGTTGTCGCCTTTAGAGACCTTCCTTCCCTCGGCAAAGCAACCCTTGTCACCCTTGGTTGGGGAATTTTCTCACTTCCTCTCATCAATGACATTATCCATCAAACCCGAGTATCATATAGTCCATACACCTTTTTGATCTCTGTGTTTGCTCATTTTTTTCATGCCTCTAGCACACCTTACCCTCTTCTAGTCATCCCCCTAACACTAGCACCAGTTTTATGGTTGTTGCCACTTTACACATCTCCCCAACCAAGGGCAATATTGAGTCTTACCACATCTTAAATTTTTCCCTATACCTCCTTAGTTCCTGCTCTCATCCAGTGCATTTCATGAATCCCTCTGCTTCTTGTTGTCACGTCTCCCTTTCTGTCGACATCAACACAGTTTCCAGAAGGGCGACAGTATCTTGACTCTCATTATCATTACAATGAGGAGTCTCGGACGACACAGGGAAAAACACCATTGTTCTCTGCTATCATTGACCCCCCTAACATTTGACTTCAACAACTATTTCATGTTACGGTGGGTCTTACTTTGTGACTATTGCATTGGTTTTATCTTAGCCGAAGACCTCTGGAAATTGATAGACTATCAATGTTCGCACGCTATCGACACTTCTCACAGGTGTCCTTATCCTTTTTTCAGAGTTTTGTTCACCATCAAAATTGTCCTTAGCCATTATCAAACTGCCCCTGAGGGAGTTGCAATCATCTACACCAACGCATAGCTTCAGTTACTATATCACACATTTTTTTTTTGAGTTACATGACACGAGCATGGGGCATGCCTACCTTATTTGTACATAGTTTTCTTTTTCCACACCTCGGGAAACATTTGGACCTTACAAGTTCCCCTCTCCTCCCAATGGATCGCTCTTGACAATCCCCACAATGCTCTTTCTTACAAAGGTACTCTCAGTAGAAGAAACATTGATGCATTTCGACTATACGTATGCTCCTAACATCATCCATCAAGGGGCATCTTTTATCACCAGAATTTCGTCCGCAAATGGTTACAGGAATACATCATCTTCAAGACACATATTATTTCACCCATGGACAAAAATGCATTTCTAAAATGTCCAAAACTATACAATCAACAATAAAATCAGCATGCACTGAGACTACATAGGGAGCGCGAGCACATGCACCATTCAAAAACACAAGAAAAAGTGCACAATGCACGACTGTGGACGCAAAAAATTGTGCATCCCTCAAAAACAACGCATTTATGATATTGGTCAGCCTCTCACCCACTTCTGGTTCATATTCCAAGTCGATTTGACACCCAAATCTTGGCTGAATCTGTCTGGGTGGTTGGTCAAAGATCTAAGGGTGCCCTAAATGGCCCCTTGTTCACACTAAAAGATAGTTTAATAATGCCGCAATTTTATGCTATAAAAGGAAGCCATGGGTGCACTACATTTTCAAGGAATTCATTTGTATTGTTATGCTACTAATATTCTCTTGGAGGATCCTCTTTCCTCATCAAGAGTATGCTAGCACCATTGCACTTAGCCATTCATATCACCTCTAGAATGAATGTTCTTTGGATTCTCTTCACCATTTCATCCTAATTCCTCATTTGTAAGAAGATCTCAATATTTGGGGGTCCAAGAGCCCTCCCTTGGAGGAAGAGGGGACCCAAAGTCTCCCTTTCTCTTCGATGTTTTCTTTCCACTAATACAATCCTTTCCATTGGTGGCATGAGTCTTGTTTGTTCCTTGTTCTTATGTTCTTATGCACTATAGTTTAATTGTTTTTATCATTCTTAGTTTAATTCTTTGTTTATCTTTAATGTTTTATCTTTCTAACSTTTTCCTTTACTGTTGTCTTGCCTAGCTACCCAACTGGGCTTGTAAGCATCTCTATTTTGCCCATTCAGGGGACAAAAGAGTTGCAACACCAAAGAAACTATCCATGAAGGACAAAGCTTCGTGGMTGGCACAATCATCGATGATCTAGTCAATAAAGGGAGTTGGAAAATTGTCTTTCGGATAGGCGTGATTGAGATTGTGAAAGTATGTAAAGACGCATATAGTGCCTTGTTGTTTGTTAATAGGGATAGGGTTGGAGACCCATGATGTATATGGGATGGGGTATATGAACCCAACAATGTGTAATTTGTCTATCTCGGCTTTGATGTCCTCTTCTTTGGATGGGTGTAATGGACGTTGTTTTTGTTGTACAGGGGTAATATCAGGCCATGTGTCTATACGATATTCGACAATAGATGGATTAAGGCCGAGCATTTCTGTGTATGACCAGGTGAAAATGTCCTGATATTCCTAGAAGAGAGATTTTTAAGCTATGAGTTATTCAAGAGAGCATGCGGCGTCGATGGTAATTTCCTCTATGATTCCAAGTTTGATGAAAATATCAATTTTGACGGTGGGGGAAATGTTGACCATGTTACCTTCTTCAAAAGAATCGGGAGCAGGGATATGGTTATTGAACCAATCTATGTTCCCTGATGGGATAAAATCTTTTGTTTTGATTGCATATATGGAGTTTTGGTGAGGAGGCACAAAGGATTCCTATGAAAGAAAGAGCACTCAGTGATGGAGCGGGTCCCATGGGAAATCGGGGGTAGTTAATTCCTCGAGGATGTCTTCGTCGCAGTGGAACTGTCGAGAATATAGGGGATCCAGGGGACTAGCATTGGTGAATTTCAGCATGTGGTTGTATTTTGGTGGTGACGATGCAGAGGGATGACACAAGGAGGTTGCGATGGTTCGCTCGACATAAACCAAATATCAAGATATTATGGGTTGAAATGGTAGTCGGGCATAATATTTTCGTGGGGAAATGAATGGGAGAATTGGGGGGATTTGGGGGAAAATCCTCCTCTAGGCTATCTATGAACCAAGAAGGAGTGGTAAGTGCCTCGGGCTCGGGAGAGAAGGTATAAACAATATCGGGAGAGGGAGTAGGGGGAACTACTGGTGTCATCGAAGGTGTGGTGATGGGGGGATTTTGAATAAGGTCCAATTGACGATGCTTGTATTCAATAATCGTGGGACAGTGGTAGGTGAAGTGATCGAGTGATTCAAAGAGGGATAAAGGACATCTCATCTATTCCTTGACTAAGGTCATGACATAGTGGATCTCAGTGACTTGTGTTTGAGGTGACATGGAGGGAGGGGGTTCTTGCTAAAATATTTGGCGTATTGCCGCTGGTGTCTGCCGAAATTGAGGTAGCATCGGGAAATGGTGGGTGTAATGGCCATACTTTGAACAGACGGCACATGCGAATTTGGTTCGCATACCTCTTCTACCTGTAGTAGGGGATGCAGTGGTAGTAGTACTAGGTGAAATGGAGGAAGCGACTAGTGGTGTCGTTTCGTGAGGGAGTTGAATTAAATTGCATAGGTCGGGGAGAGACGGAAATTTATTAGTGGGGTGTCCATCTTTTTCGAATAGTGCACAAGGAGGATGAATTCGTGGGGGAAGTGAAGTGGTGGAATATTTCTTCTTTCATCTGCCCCTAGCTGTAGCAGTGGTGCTAGCGAGTGGGGGTGAGGGTGGTGCAGTTGTAATAAGTATTGGAATCTGCATCGAGATTCCTTCTGGTTGGGGAGGGAGGGATGGTTGAGGGACCATTTCAGGTGGATGTAGATACCATACTGGGATTTCTAGAACCATATTGGGAAGGGTAAGAGTTGCGGCTACCTAGAAATATTGTACGCCTGGTGGGGGGTAAAAGAAGGGGATTTGAGTAATGGCTTGGGGGACTGTCTCCCATACCGGGATGTGGCCTTGGGGGAGGGTAAAGTCAGGAACAGGTGGAGTTGAAGAGCTCTCAGGGGATTCCTAAGGAAGGAGCTCTACGATGAGTGGGACGTCATATAGTAAGGAAGCCTCTGTGGGAGGAAGGGTATCTCGAGTTGTTGTTTCGTTGGATGAGACAATACAGACTTTTGATGAGGGATGTATGAGCGGTGGTGCTCCATGGTATGCCCCTAGAAAGGATGGGTCTTTGAAAATTTTGGGACCCATATCAATGAGTGGGTAGGCATCAGGATTAGTGTGGACAAAAGGTAAGATGTAATCGATGTTGGAGGAAGGGTTGGGCTCATAATGTGACACTTGGTCGATGGTGATGATCTTTCCATTGTGGGGGAACATCATTCTGAAAAACACGGAAGAGGCTAGAACCTTCATAGCGTACATGTATATATGTTTGAACAAGATGTTGTAATCGAGTGGAGTGTTGATAACTTCAATTTCAATGAGGATAGTCTTTCCCTCGAGTTCAATGGGGACATTTTGAAAGAGACCTTCAGGAGAGGATGGTTGTCCATCATAAGCTCTCAGAGTGATGGTGGATGGTATGAGCTCAGGGGAGCCAAGTTTCTTCCATACGGTTTTGGACATGATGCATGTGGATGCACCTTCATCAATGATGCAACGATGAACTATGATGTTCCTGATTTTAACCAGTATTTGGAAAATGACCAGAGCAGGGAGATGGGATTCCCCACCACCAAGATCAAAGGTGATGAGCTAAGTGTAGGTAGGGTCAAATTCCCCCAGGGCGGAAAGTAATGACTTCCGTTGAGTAGGACAGGTTTGAAGGACTTCTAAAATTGACATGGCAGTAGGAGATTGTGCCAAGTCATCGACTAGACTGTAATTGTGTGCTGCCCTAGCCTGATGGTTGTTGACATTTTGTCATAATGGGATGTGAGGAATACATAGGGGAGTTTCAGTATTAGGGCATGGAATCATCAAAGGTGGTCCACTTGTGACTGGGGTTGCTTCCAAGGTAGTGGGAGTAGATTCAAGGGGTGAGTTGTATTGATGACTGCATGTTTGTAGAAGAACTTCTTCCTCGCTAGTGAGGAGGATAGTGTGATTTGCATAAGTACCCGAGTTGGGATATTGTCCCATTTGTGGTGGGGCAGGATGCATCTCCTATTAGGTTTTCATTACCCCTTAGTGTGGAATAGGGTTTTGCAACATGACTAGGGGTGGCTGCTACACATATTGTTGTTGGGCCTGCTGAGGGGAAAGCGGTGTTGGGGGACGTGGTCCATTTCTAGATTCTTTCATCCATTCAAAGTCAACAATTTGAGGGAAGTGGTGAGTATAATGGTCATACTCACCACAGAGGGAACAAGGGAAGTTTGTATGAAGATTGTTGTTATTCTTCCCTTGGAGTTTTTTATTATTTATGTTAAGAACCAAACATCAATATAGCATAGAAAAACCTCAGGAAAAGTACTCAACGCCTTGAAAAAGAGATAATTTCAGATAATAAGCCTCTTTGAGGGGGTAACCTCCTTTTACCCCACTTAAATGTTCAAGTCCAAGATGATTCAAAATGAAAATGTCTCCTTGGTATATATAGGAGACTAGGAGGTATAATTACAACTAATGGCCTAAAGGTGACATAAATAAAATAACATTACTAATCTAATATGCCCCAATTAAGGGTCAATGAGCCAATATTAGGGCTTAACATGCTCCTCCCCTTGAGACAAGTGTTGTCTGCAATGCTTGAGTAACTCTGGATGCTTCTGTATAAAAGACTCATCTTCCCAAGTGGAATCTTCATCCGGTAGTTTCATCCATTTAATGAGATACTCTGAAATGGATCTATTCCTCAG
>SNQJ01S0036578.1:89489-103614 GCA_010110895.2 Picea sitchensis
AGAAATGTTTTATGTGAGCCGCAGTCGGCTCGTTTTCTTTTGTTTTGCAAATATTGTTTTTGTTTTTGTTTTTTGTTTCTTAGACTAATAAATGACTCCATAGCCCAACAACAAAGGCACTAAGTCTGCAAAAGAGTTCTTAGGGAATCACAAGGACGACTCTATCCCCCATGGAGCCAAATCTTAGCGATATTTCCTGTAGAAGGGATTAGATAGCAAAAGAAGGGGTTAAAAACCCATTTGTCCTATGTTTTGGGCGATAATGCGCCCATGGTAAGCAACGAGAAAGTCCGAGCGGTCCAGATTCGCGCGCCCAGATCAACGGTGCGCGATGGATTCCGGACCCCCCTTTCCTTTCTACCTTTAAAGCGGGGGGGGGCGGTCCGGAATCAGGGGCGCACCTCTCCAACGACTCAGATCAGCGCGCCTGGATCAACGGTGATGAAGACCATTCCAAACCCCCCCCGCCTTTCTACCTTTAAGCGGAGGGGGGGGGTCCGGAATCCCATATCCAGCTTCCTGACGGCCACTATCGAGACGCCCAGATCAACGGCACTCGTGTAGTCCCGCCCTTCTCAGTTGCCCTGTATTTAGCCAGGAGTGGGCCCGTTTTACCTCATGTAATCCCCCTTTCCGCCTTTCCCGTGCTGCCATGTGCCCTCCATCCACCTCCCCTCCTCGGTCCACATGGTTCTCTCTCCTCTCATCATCCACTCGTTGTTGGCCACGTGTCCCGTTCCTTTTCCACATCAGCCGCTCACCCGAAGGCGAATTCATTTCTCCCGTCTTCCTCTCCTTCCACCTGACGTCTTCCGCCATGAATCGTCCTCCGTCATCCTTCTCTCATATCGTCACTTTTTCCACATCCTTACAATCCGACACCACCATTCTCATCGTATGCTCATCCTCCGCGCTAGCCTCCATGCCAATCTCTCAAGCTATTCAGTTATTCCAGGTGGCAGCGTGAGAGAAGTCCTCCTTATCCTGAAATGCTGAGTTGGCTTGGCCGTTCCCAATCCCAAGGAGAAGTTATTGAAGCGGTTGAGGGTGGTTAGACATCGTCTCCGCCATTATGGGGACGTCCTGCAATGAATTAAAGGCACGTTGATTCGCCGATGTAACTGTCAGAAGATCAATCGCGTCTGCCATAAGTTGCACGATTATTCAAATATTGCGGCCGCAGAGTGTCAGAAGCCATGCAGATGCAAAGCCTTCAATGCAGTTTCTTGGTTCCACTGCTGTTATTGTTTTGAGTATATGTAGGCATTTTTGCCATTTTTGTATCTATCGATGGTAGAGCTAAGCTCCCGACTGTAAGTTTTAGCGAAATTATGGTTTCCTGGTTATGCCTCTGTGTTTGAGACTTCTTGGTTTATGACAAACAGTTCTCCTTTTTTTAGCTTTGTTTCATCTCATGCCGGAGTGTTCACAGTTGAATGATTCACGTGGATTGTTGCAGTTATGTTATGATAAAGGATTTTTCGTGGCATTTTTGTACTCTCTGGTTTTCTTTGTTTGAACATAAAGAGACTTTGTGTTTGAATGCTTTCTCCTCCAGTCTGTTATGAACATGATGTTTATTATAGGCCTTTTCACCCTTCTTGCATAAGTCTTCCACCTGCTCACCTTTTTACTATGACTCACTGTTTGAAGTTTATCAAGACCTCACTCGTTCATGCATGCCTGGCCTAGTTTCCGAGTTGAGATTGTAGTGTTCTGAGTTTCCTTCCATCTGATCACCCCTTTTAATAAAACGTGACATTAAACTGATGGGCGTCGGGCTCTGCTCCTGCTAGCAATCCAGGAGTGACTTCCGCCGCCAACACTTGGTCACCCATTTTTGTTTCTCCTAGGATGAAATCCTCTATTCTAGGAAATATTTGAGGCTCTGATGGTTGGTTTTAATTTGGAAGAGTTTCCCCAAGAGACATGGACGTCAGAGATTAACAAAATGTAGAATAGCCAACATTTCCTTTTCATAGATTGATTGATCAAAATGTTTCTCTGAGAGTTGTTTGCTAGTGAAGGACAAGGGTATACCCTCTTTCATGAGTACTGAGCCAATTCCTTTCTCGGAGGCATCACATTTGAGGAAAAACTTCTTTGTGAAGTCAGGAAGGGACAAGACAGGAGTTGTGCATATGGCTTCTTTAAATGCTTGAAATGATTGATTAGCTACTGGAGTCCAAGTGAAAGCATTCTTTTTTAGGAGAGCAGTAAGAGGCATGGAATTTTTTCCATAATTATGAACAAACTTGCGATAATATCCTGTTAAACCCAGAAAACCACGCAAGCTATTGATATTTTTTGGGCACGACCAATCCTTCATAGATTCAATTTTCTTAGGATCCACATGTACACCATCCTTGTTGAAAATATGATCTAAGTACTCCACTTTCGAATCTCCAAAGAAACATTTATATTTATTGAGAAAACGTTGGTGTCGAGAGAGTACATTGAGAACTTGATCCACATGAGTAAGATGGTTTTCCCAGGTTTTCCTATAGATGAGAATATCATCAAACAAAACTAGGAAAAAATGATGGAGAAAAGGATGGAAAAGATGGTTCATGAGACTTTGCAAAGTGGACGGAGAATTACACAGTCCAAAGGGAATGACCAAGAATTCATAGTGACCCTCATGAATGTGAAAAGAAGTCTTAGTAATGTCTTCATCTTGCATACGTATCTAGTGGTAGCCAAAATCTAGATCAAGTTTAGTAAAATACTACACACCACTTAATGCATCCAAGAGATCATCAATGACAAGAGTGGAAAAATTTTCTTTGTTTATTGAGGGTGTGAAAGTCGAAACACATACACCAAATAACTTATTTTTTTAGTACCATGACCACATGGGAATAATAGGGGTTGTTACTAGGGTGAATAACACCTACGGCTAGCAATTATTAAACAATTTTCTCAATTTCATTATTTTAGGAAAAGGGATGATTATAAGGGCGAACGTTAGGAGGAATAATTTTGGGGATGAGAGGAATGGAATGATCATGAACACCGCGAGAAGGAGGAAGTCCTTAGGGAGTGGAAAAAACAACTTGGTATTTGGAGATGATACATTGGAGGTTAGGATGCACCACAGGTGTCTCAATTTATTGAATGGAATGGAGTTGGCCAATAATGTCAGAATGAACGTTTTTAGGATCTTTTCCATTCAATGGGAACTGATGATATCATGGGATCCTGCTGTGATATCATGGGATCCTGTTGTGATTCCTTGGAATTTATATTGTTGTCCCTCATGTTGGAATTGCATGGTTAATTCCTTAAAATCCATGAGGATGGGAATAAGAGTGCATAACCATTCCGCACAAAGAACAATATCACAACCACCCATGTCAATAGAAAACATATGATATTTCAAGTGGTACTGGCCAATTTGGAGACACGTTTTCACAATGTCCCCCACATTTCATGGAACCACCATTGGCAATCATGATTTGAAAGTTGTTGAATGCATGTATATAGCAATGGGTTTCTTGGAAAATACCACGGTGAATAAAAATATGAGTTCTTCCACTATCAATTAAGATGATGACCTTTCGATTCTTAATGTATCCAATGTGATTTAAGTTTTGGGGGGATGAGAATCCAGTGATAGAATTTAATGAAATGAATGGTTCTACTTCTGGATGGTCAGAGGGTCGAGTAATATCAATTGGCTTGGGTAACTCTTCCATAGGGTGTGTCTCAAGATATTATTCAAAACAATCCTCAGATATGACCATAAACAATTTTTTTCCTTACATTTGTACGCTGGAAAATATTTTTCATCATAATTATAACAAAGGCACTTGAGTTGGTGTTCTTCCATTTCATCCCAAGTCAATTTCTAGATCTTGAGGGGAGTGGGAGGAGAGGCAGGGTTAGTAGATCGAGTGCGAGGAACAAAGGAAGTTTTTTGGTTTTTACCATAGATAATTTGTTGGGCTTCCTTAGTACGTTGAGTAGATTGCAACCAAGTGTGAGGGTGAGCCATGAGGACCTAGGCTCGAATTTCCTCTTTGAGGCCACTGATAAAACATTCTCGGAAGAAGGCATCAGACATGCCCTCTGTTATGAAATCCAAGTGTTCAAAGGAATATATAAAGTCTCCCACTATGCCAAATTTCTTCAACTTGGTCAAATGACCAAGATAGTGGGTGTCAGTTTCAAAGTGGGCATATATCTATGTCAAAAACTAAATCCAAGCAACATACCCTTTGCATTCCTTTCTATGCCATTGCCACCATTTCCAATGTTATGGATACAAATAGAGGACACCATAATGAAGTTTGGCCAAATCATTAGTAATTCCATGCAAGGAGAAATAATGTTTCATTTGAGTGACCCAACCAGTGGGATGGGATCCGTCAAATTTGTTCACTTCAACTCGAGTAAGGAGGGGGTCAAGAGGAAGGGAATTGGAGTGAAGGGCCATATTATGGGAAGATTTCTCACCTTCAAAGTGGGAATATTTTTCAAAAGAGGGAGATCCAAGGAACTTCTTCAACCATTGGGTGAGGGAGGAAAATTCACCCTTAACCTCTGCCAATTCACCTGTAACTTTGGCCTCAAATGTGTCCCAGTGGGAATCATTGGAATCAATTTCAAAGGTCATTCTTTGGATGTCTACCTTGTGTTGTTTGGATTCATATTGTAGGTGAAGGAATTTTTGGTTGTGAGTGTTGGCCATAGGTGAAGGAGGGGAATGAAAGAGGGCAAGTGGGACCACAAAAAAAAGAGTAAACGATGATGTATATTAGTGTACTAGAAGCATTTTTTCATCCAAAGCGTGAATGTGATTGAACCTGTGGAATTTTTCTATTCTAAACTCTACATTTGTTGTTGTATTGAGTAAGATATGTTATAATATTTCTTGAGTGATCTTAGAATAACTTACATTTCTTTATTTCAAATTGATGAAACGGAAAATCGATAATGTTTAACATGTGATGTGTGGAAAGGTGTGGTGAAATTATTTTCTAGCCTCTGTTTATTGCATGCTTACTTTTTCAACACATAAATCCACGGTCGGGGAAGCATACACACAGGAAATACAAGAGGTACTTAAGTGCACACTTTTTGGCCACCCTTGTAACCTCCATTGGTACCCCTTCGAGTGGTAGTGCATCAAACAACACGTGTATATGGACTTGTGCTTCCACATACCTCTGGTATATCAGGAGACCCCTGAGCTATCCTGAAACTAGCCATAGATCAATTGATTGGCCGCCTGAATGCTTTAGTGTCACCGAGAAAAACACTCGAGAAGATAATCTCTAGTACCTAGGTAGTCGGGTAGTACGACTAAGGGTACGGTCTAGCCCCTTTAGTTAGTTCCCATAGATGTTGGGCCAAGTAATATTGTTGGAACCGACATGTATATCAAAGAGTTATAGCAAAGGGAAAACCCTTGTCTATAAGAACCCTAAAAACCTTAACCCTTGGGAAGGAAAACAAACAGAAAAGGAATAAAGTATATATATTTCCATGCAACCTTTCCTCCAGCATTCAGTTTGTAAAAATTACAAATAGAAAAGGAACATAGAATCTCTATTTCCCTGCAAACTTTCCTCCTTCATTCAGGATACATAAATCACTATACATTTATTTCATTTTTTCTATTAAGAATTTGGGCATTTTGATACTATGATATTATTCATATCTGCATAAAACCCTAGCGAAGTAAAAACAAAAAAAAGGGAAAAATAAAAGAAAAAAGAGAAAATAAAATAAAATATGGGACCTGTCAGTACCGTTATTTGAGACATATCTCATCGGATTCCCCTTTTCTCCTAGATTATTGACACCTATCATTTTTAACCTTTTTTTTACCTCCCTGGACCCTTATTTTAGACCTATCTTGTCGGATTCCCCTTTTCCCCTGATCATTGTGATAACTATCATTTTTAACCTTTTTTTTCTTACCTTCCTACACCCTTATTTGACACATGTCCCTTTGTTGTCATATTGTTCAAGCCATTTCTGGATAATCAATGTGTGTGAGTGTTTTGTCAAGGAGGAAGGGGAAAATTAAGAACAACTACAGTTGTAATCCTCAAACAAGACCACAGAAAACACTAAGACACAAGAGATATGGCTCTAAACCTTTATTTGATTCATTGCTTCTGAATAGATGATTAAAATACACCAAACTTACTAATAATAAGACTCACAAAAATATCTCATGTAGAACTAACTGAAACTCTACTAGAGTCTAAAATCTAAACTTTCTTAAAATAGCTATGGGAGTTATTAGCATATTCCAACACTCCCCTTTATTACGACCACTAAAAATTCTAACACTAACCATGAATGTTTGTTGGTCTAAGTCTCATCTAGGCTTACAACCTTTTGCGATCAACTTCAATTACATCATCGACATGTGTTTCTACACAGTGATATTCACTTTCTTCATAGAATCAATTTCTTCAACAATCTTGTTCTTCTTTAGCTCAATCTTCTAAAATATTTTACTTCTTCTATTACAACAGAAACTTATGGAATAACTGGAATGTTGATGTTGATTGACGTTTCTTCCCCTTTCACTATTTTCCATCTCAAAATGTAAGACCTAGTTGCTATTGCAACTTGAGAATAATGCTCTCATACAAGCCTTGAGAGATAATGATATTGCATCATTCTTCTTGTTTCATCTACACCAATTTGAAAGAAAAATGTAGACTTGAATATAGTTGAAAAAAATAAACAATAGGAGCTACAGCTCAAAACACCAATCCGATGATGGGAGAAGACAAATTCTGACGGCTATAGCCTTAATCATCTCATGGGTTTTCCATGGGTTACCCTCAGCCAATTTATCATATCCATTGTGACATCTCAAGCCACCCAGGTTGGGCCATGCCACCTTGTAAAACACTCTTTCTAAATTTTGAAACCAAACTTGTAGCACACCCCGGGCCTCCTAGACCAGGGACTGCCACATTGAGAACTTATCTTGTTTATGATATTCAAAAATGTACATACCCATCCATAGTCTCGCTGGGCTATGGCACATAGAAACTCTTGCGGAACTTCATACATATAAAACTTAACAGAAAATTAAATTATGATAACACATAGATTAATGTGGAAATAGCAGTAAGTCTATACATACAACATATACAGGCAAAACTCATAAATATAAGACATGTACAAATACACAGCATGAAAATGAACACATAATTGATACTTATATTTTTATAGAAGACCACCAAGTGTGTGCAGACCTTCCACAAACCTCCCATCCTTAGACCACGATGCTCATAAATCTCAATAGTGGGTCACCCCCGAGATGGGACTAAACTCCACTTGGGTAAAGGGATTCCTAGGCTAGGCTGAGATGGTTAGAGGTTGCATAGTAAACATGAAGGATTTCGTCCCAGGAGCCATATCACACTAACAACCTCTTTTTACATATACAAAAACAGGCTCATTAGCCTTAGCATCTATGCTCTTCAGCCTAATCATCACATAAGCCTCCTAGCTTATAATCGCTTGGATCACTAGCCTATAAAGCATGTCTACGATTCAGTTGGGGCTTGGCCTTGGGGTATTACAATCCACTCCCCTTATTTTTTCACTGTCCTCAGTGCAACGTATTTACATATTGCCATCACGACTTTAAAAAATATGCGGGTATTATGCCCGCATAGCATCTTCATGCTCCCATGTTGCATCCTCAGGACCGTACTAGGTCCATTGGACCTTTACTAGCCCTATGGCTCGATTCTAGAGCTTCTTGATCTTTTGATCTAGTATGCACACCAGATGTACTTGAAAAGTGCTTTCTTACTCCACCTGAACCACATTCCAATCAATAATGTGATTAGCATCAGGTATATACTTCTTGAGCAAATATACATGGAATACATTATGAATAGACATGGATGTAGTTAATGCAAGAATATAAGCTACAGGCCCAATCCTCTCTAGAATATCAAATGACCCAAAATAACGAGCTTCCAACTTGGAACAATTTCCCAATTTCAAGGAACTTCTCTTGGCCTTCACTTTCAGGAATACATGATCACCTACGCAGAATTCACTCTAAATTATTCCCTTATCAATATAGATTTTCCTATCTTGAACAACCTTTAAATTATGCTTTATTTTTTACATTTTCTCTTCTATTTCCCTGAACAACTCTGGCCCAACTACTGCTCTATCTGTTGTGTTGTCCCAACTTAGAGGTGTGTTGCACTTTCTGCCATAAAGTGCCTCAAATGGGCTCATCTTCAGAGATGCTTGGTACCCATTGTTGTAAGAAAATTCTAACAAGTGTAGATATTCTTCCCATTTTGATGGTTTATCCATCACATACATCCTCAACATATATTTAATTGCTTGGTTTACCCTCTATGTTTTCCCATCAGATTCTAGATGATAAGTTGTGCTAAAATTTAGATTTGTTCCAAATCCTTTAAATAAACCTTTCCAGAAATTTGAGGTAAGTTTTGGGTCTCTGTCAAACACAATTTTCTTCAGTATACCATGAAATCGAGTTACTTCCCTCATATAAATATCAACAATGTTAGTTTCCTTGTGAGTGAGCTTCACTAGAATGAAATGGACAACTTTAGTAAGCTTGTCCAGCACTACCATGATAGAATCGTGCTTCTTGTTTGTTCTGGACAGATTGGTGATGAAATCCATTGTCACTACTTCCCACTTCAACTCAAGAATGGGTAATGGCTAGAACAAACCAACTAGGTGTCTATGCTCAGCCTTGACCTTTTGACACTCTTTGGCAATGTACACAACAATTTATTTCTTCATGCTTCGTCAATAATATTGGCTCTTGAAAGTTGTAATAGTTTTTTGATACCATGGTTTCCTAGCCTTAGGAACATCATGCATTTCCCTCGGTATCAAAATTTTCAATTCCTGAGAATTGGGTACATAAATCTTGTTTCTGTGCATGAGAATTTCATCAATTCCCAGTTTGTAATCTTCAATTTTCTACTGCAAATTACCTTGCTCACATTTTGCCACTAATTCCATGTAATGCAAATCTTATTTTGCAGCCTTTGATATTATTCCCTTGAAATTAGATTGACACATGTTGATGGTTGTAGCATGGAACTCATGCACTCTCCTGCTGAGTGCATCATCCACCTTGTTCTATTTCTCTTTGATATGCTTTATATCAAATCCATACTCACTGAGAAATTCCAACCATCTACTCTGCCTGGCATTTAAAGTAGGTTGATCAAATAAATATTTTAGACCATTATCGTCTGTCCTCAACTCAAAACGATTTCCCATGAGGTAGTGTCTCCACTTCTTCAAGGCATGCACTATGGATTCCAACTCCAAATCGTGAGTGGAATAGTGTCTTTCATGCTCCTTCAACTTCCTTGATTCATAACATACAACATATCCATTTTGAATAAGGACTCCACCAAGTCCTTCCTTACATGCATTTGTGAATACAATGCAGGATTCATTTGGATCACAATCCTTAGAATTGGAGAACTGGTTAATAATTGCTTCAAGTGCTGGAAGGTATTTTCACACTCCAATGACCATTGGAACTCCACTCCCTTCTTTTGCAAGTAATTGGGTGTGCAATATTTGAGAATCCTATAATAAATCTATTGTAGTAGCCAGCGAGACCCATGAAGGATCTAAATTATGTCACATTCCTAAGCGCTGACCATCCTTTAATGGCCTCAATCTTTTCAGGATCCATTATGATCCCTTCCTCATTTATGATATTCCCCAAATAATGAATTTGGTTCTGATAAAATGAGCACTTTCTCAATTTCACATACATTTGATGCTCTCTTAACACTTGTAGTACCATCTTCAATTCTTTCTCATATTCCTCTTCTGACTTGGAATATATAAGGATGTCATCCAAAAATACAATGAAAAACTTATATAAGTACTCTCTGAAAACACCATTCATTGAATACATGAAGACAACTGGTGCATTTGATAATCCAAATGGCACCACTGTGAACTCATAATGCCCATACCTTGTTCTGATAGAAGTCTTGTTGATGTCTTCATATTTAATTCTTACTTGATGATAACCTCACCTGAGATCAATCTTTGGGAATATTTTTTCATTCTTCAACTGATCAAAGAGGTCATCGATCCTTGGCAAAGGATACTTATTATTTATAGTTACTTTGTTCAACTTCCTGAAATCAATACACGGTCGCAATGTCCCATTCTTCTTCTTCACAAATAAAACTGGTGCACCCCAAGGTGACACACTTGGGTGTATGTATCCCTTACTCATAAGCTCTTCAAGATGTATTTTCAGCTCCTTCAGTTCTAGTGTACTCATTCTATGACTCGTCAGGAGTCTTGGATACAGGAGTTGCTCCAGGCATTAGATTTATATAAAAATAAATATCTCTTTTAGGAGGTAATCCTGGTATTTCTTTAAACACATCCTCAAACTCCTTTAGGACTACATAATATTCAATATTTGACACCTTTTCCTTAGGTGTTTATTCCATATAGGCTGCAAATATTTGACAACCCTTTCTGTAACACTTCTTCAGGTGCATTGCTGATATTTCTTTGACAACTACTTCCTTGGAAATTCCTTGGGTTGTCTTTAGGTTCCCTTCCTCATCCAGGCAAGTAAATTCCCTATTATGATAGCCTAAGACAACATGGTGTTGTTCCACCCAATCCATCCCAATTAGACAGTCATATGAACCTAAAGGAAAGATGTTCAAATATGCCTTGGTGCTTAGCCCATTCATGCCCACTGGACATGACTTAACCAACTCATTAAATTTTCTCTTGGCTCTGGTAGTGAGCTGGACCAACCAATATTTTCCATGCTTTCTTCTTGGAAAATTCAATCTTTCCACCACCTTAGGATCTATATAACTATGACTAGCTCCTAAGTCAATTAAAATTGCAATGGTTTGGTTGTTTATCATACTTCCCACTTCAATCATGTGTGATTGAAATTATTCTTTCTTGTTGTTCAGGGATGCATAGATCCTTGGTACATTTCTACCCATGTCATCCATTGTTTCATCTTGTTGTACATTGTAAACAAATCTCACTTTGTCACTTCTATGAGGGAAATATTTATACAAATGATCTCCTTTACAACCCCAACATTGAATGTGTGTCTGCCTTGGCCTTTTCCCACTTCTCTGAATCACTCTGGGTCTTTAGTAGTTGGATGTCCCTGAGGAATATTTATGAAGAAAGGTGGATTATTCCATTTCTTCCTCTATTCCATCTTGAACTTCTTCTTGTCTTCCCAAGATTTTTGGAAAGTTGGATTTCCTTTTTGCTAATCATATAGGCATTTAACTCGCCTTATGGTCTATTCCAATGTCTTGGGATCATCATATTGAATCTTGTCACTGATGAAATATGGCAGTCCACTCATATACCTATGAATCTTAACAATTTCATCTTGATGAAGGAGACATACTTCAACAATTCCAAAAACCTTCTTTCATACTCATCAATGGTCATACTTCCATGCTTGAGTTCAAATAACTCTTTCATTTTCTTGTCTTAGTATATCTTAGTCAAGTATTTGTTTTCAAAATACTTCTTGAATTCCTTCCAAGAAACATTTTTCTATTTGATGTGCTACACCTACACAAGTTGATCCCACCACATGGATGCCTTTCCTTTGAGTTGGTAGATAGAAATTATTCCTTCTCCATGAGAAGAATAATTATGTGACTAAAATTACTTTCTCATGCCTAGCATCCATGTCTCAGTATCTTCATCCTTATTGTGCTCTCCATCAAATGTAGGAGGTTTGATTTTTTTCATTTCTCCTCGCAATTCATCCACCCTAGAACTCTTTTGATGCTTCCTGATAGGGGATGAGTTGTATCTATTGAGATATCTCCTATTGGAATTCCTTTGGGAGCGATGGTGATGTCTGTTAGCACTCCTTGATTTTCCTTTCTCATAAGGAGATATATGACTTCCTGATTTGCTTGAGCCATTCTCCTTATCCAATTTATTTTCAATTTTGTTGAGGCTCTGCATTAACTTCAAGTTGAATTCTTCTTGTTGTTCCTTGGATTTCATAAGCCTTTCATTATTAGCCTTGTGACTTTGGACATATTTCTGCAAATTTCTAATGGTTTATGCCATATTCAAGTTTTCATCCTTTCCCTCCCCATGTCCATTGGGTTTTGTTCCTTCAATACCCAAATGGACATCCATTCCTATGATCTCATCTTCCTGAATGTAAGCCCCATGTGTCTCTTCCATCCCTCTACACTCTGTGTTGACCTGGGTCTAATCTAGTTGTTGTTATCTCTACAAAATGTGCAGCCAACAGAACTTTGTCAAACTAACTGACTCAACAATTTCATGAAAAATATGAACCATTGTGGTTCAATAATACATTCGACTTATTTCTAATGATTTTCTGAGAAATTGACTATTCAACTGAATATTTTGGGTGAACAATTATGTTCTACTGTCCAATATATTTCCAATCACTGCTCCCTTGCTCAATTATGAGTTTTGAGAAGGAAGTTATGAATATTTGAAAATTGTCTTTCCTTGAAGGTAATCTCTATACAATTTTTCTTCTTTTTCAGAGCCGAATTAGCTCTTATACCCATGTTGGACCCTTGTTGGATCCTCTCATAAAGTAAAAATTCCTTCTTTACATCTTTAGGCACTGGTATGTACATCTCAGAACCCCACAGATTCCTTCTTCTAGCGCCCTTCTGTCTTTGAAAACATCAATTCAGGCACTAGCCCCCTTTTATTTTGACTAAAGTCGCATAGGACCAAGGGCTATGACCAAGCGCTTAGCTAATGTGTGCTTAACCAGAGCTTCACGACTTCAGGGCTACAGAACTTCAGGATTTGGAGGTTCATACTACATCATACCTTATTTCTCTCGAACATCAAATTGGAGAATCCTTGCACAATACCTCTTTGGAGCTTCGGGGCTCCGCTACTTCGGAGCTTTGGGACTTCGAAAGTTCAGGCTTCAGGAGTTCCGCCAACTCCCCACATCGCTCCTTTCAAACTTTGAACTAGAGAATTTCTTGGAGAATCTCTCTGGAGCTTCGTGCTTCAGAGGTTCTCTCGTAAACATACACACATTCCCCCGAACGTTGAACTGGCTAACTCCCGGAGTCTTCGTCAGCAACCACACACCAGGGGGTGCTACGTGGAATAAAATAGGGAGAAGAGACGTAGCCCTATCTGACAAGTGACATGTTTAAAATACTAATTGGCATAAATGGTTTTTGAAAAGCATGGAAAACGATGACATGTGGCAAGCATCAAGTGCATCCATGTCACCCTAGGTGATGTCAGCAAGCCACCTCACTCCAGTAATTTGTGACTTAGGAACTTTGAGACTTCGGGACTTTGAAACTTCGAGACTTCGGAGGTTTCTTCCACAACATCTTTCAAAACTCCCAAACGCCAAAATTTTGAACAGGTCCATGTCACTCTAGGTGAAGTCATCATGCCATGTATTTTTTATGCTTTGTCACTTAAGAACTTCGGGACTTGGGGACTTCGGAGGTTTCTTCCACAACATATTTAAAAACTCTCGAATGCTAAACTTCTGAACAGGTCCACGTCACTCCTGTTCTTTGTGACTTCGTAACTTCAGGACTTTAGGACTTCAGAACTTTGGGACTTTAGAGGTTTCTTCCACAACATCTTTCAAAAATATTGAACGTCGAACTTTTGAACAGGTCCACATCACTCTAGGTGACGTCATCATTCCCCATCATTCTAGCATTCCAGGACTTCGACACTTCGGGATTCGGAAGATTCTACACCCACATACTTTATAAATCTCAAATGTCGAATTTCTGAACAATTATTTCTCGGAGCTTCAGGCCTTCAGGGATCTGCGACTTCGAAGATTTTTACGTGAGAGCACATCAAAATACCCGGACACTGAACTTCTGAACATGATAATCTGCGAACACGTGTCTCTGATTAAGGGATAGTCTGGATTGTTTCCGGACTTCGAAAGTTCTGGGAACTCTTCCTTCCGCACAACCACAAACATATTTCCCCAGAGTGCCAAACTATCGAACCACTTGAGGAATCCAATGGTTCACCTTCTCCCAAATGATCTACGGTGTAGAACCACTACGGGACTTTGTACCTTCAGAACTTTG
Source organism: Picea sitchensis (assembly GCA_010110895.2). Taxonomy (NCBI): domain Eukaryota; kingdom Viridiplantae; phylum Streptophyta; class Pinopsida; order Pinales; family Pinaceae; genus Picea; species Picea sitchensis. Next base: position 103,604 of record SNQJ01S0036578.1, read on the forward strand.
GGGCTCCGAGA
>SNQJ01S0036578.1:103664-130537 GCA_010110895.2 Picea sitchensis
TTACGTGAGAGCACATCAAAATACCCGGACACTGAACTTCTGAACATGATAATCTGCGAACACGTGTCTCTGATTAAGGGATAGTCTGGATTGTTTCCGGACTTCGAAAGTTCTGGGAACTCTTCCTTCCGCACAACCACAAAGATATTTCCCCAGAGTGCCAAACTATCGAACCACTTGAGGAATCCAATGGTTCACCTTCTCCCAAATGATCTACGGTGTAGAACCACTACGGGACTTTGTACCTTCAGAACTTTGGGGCTCCGAGAGACATCTCCACACTACACCCCAAATCTCCCGAACATCAAATTCATGAATACTTTTTAATCTGTGTACATGTGTCCTCAAACACAAATGGTCCATATTAGCTCCGGAGTTCAGGACTTTGGAAGCTTTCCCTCCTTGCAGCTTAAGAATTCGTTTCTCTCGGAGTGTTAAACCTCCAAACTATCGTGGGATCTACGACTCAAATTCTCTCGTGCACATATCTAACGACTAAGATCTCATCTTCACCATTGTGCCTCATCGCCTGATTTTTGCTTGATCTAATGGATTAGATCTATCCTTGGCCAAATCCAATGGTCAAGCACTTCTCCCAGTGATCTATGGTGTAGATCCACTCGGGAACTTTAGAGCTTCGAGAATTTTACCTCCTTTTCATCAAAGACTTAAAATTTTCCAAAGAAACAAAGTCCAAAGGACTTGAGGGGTTAAAAACCGCACCACTTTCCTAGTTCTAATAGCTGTGAAGGATCTTCCTTCTCTCGAATAGATCTGACAGCCCCAAATCTTAATTTTGTGGCCCCAAAACCATGGTTATTGTGGTTTCTTTCCTCTTCTGGCTTTCTCGAACCGCTACACCTTCTGAGATTTCAAACATAGTTAAGGTGTTTTTAATGCCCTCTTAGCACTCATGGACATTCTGAAACTCCAATTTTTTCCATTTCGACAATAATTCCCTCAAAATAATTTCTTCAATTTCACTTACATGACCCATCCAAGCTCAGTGTTGAAAACTGGATCTCTGATACAAGATTGTGGCATCCCCATCCACCCATGTCGGGCCATGCTACCTCGTAAAACACTCTTTATAAGTTCTGAAACCAAACTTGTAGCACACCCCAAGCCTCCCAGGCCGGGGACTACCACATTGAGAACTTCTCATGTTTCTGATATTAAAAAATGTACATACCCATCCATAGTCTCGTTGATCTATGGCTCACACAAAATCTTGCATAGATTCATACATATAAAACTTAATAGACAATTACATTCTGATAATACATATATTAATGCAGAAATAACAGTAATCCTATACATACAACATATACATGAAATAATCATATATATAAGACATGTTCAAATACATAGCATGTAAATGAACACATAATTGATACTTATATTTTTATAGAAGACCACCAACTACATACAGACCTTCCACGAACCTCCCAACCTTAGACCATGCTTCTCATCACTATCAACAGTGGGTCACTCCCGAGTTGGGACTAAACTCCACCCTGGTAAAGGGATTCCTAGGCTAGGCTAAGACAGCTGGAAGTTGCACAGTCAACAAGAAGGATTTCATCCCAGGACCCAACTCACACTAACATCCTACAGCCTCTCATTCACCAGATTCATGTCCCACCCCAGGAAGTGTGCCCCTTCTCTGCTCAAAAGTCCTTCAGATGTCCCACTTCCCTTATAGGGCTTCAATAACAGGCCAGAAATGAATTCTCATAGCACTATAGCAGTCGTTGGGCTCCCTCTAGGAAAATCACTTCCTCAACAACCTCTCTCACCTCGAGAGAGATTCTTATAGGAATGACAACTTGCTTATTTAGTCCACGAGCCTGACAACCCGCCTCTTTAAACAATAGGCCTAAAAACCTGCTTCTTAGTCCAACTCCTTAGTCAATTATGTAAGGGTGATGGCAGTAGTAAAGCTCAGGTATAGAACAAATTATGGAAGCAACAACAAAACATTAAGGCATGATATAGGCTCAGGAAAATTACAGTTGTGTTGTGCTTTATAGGAAAAGTACGAGATAACTCAATATTCCTATTGGTTCCAGAGGCGCATGCAAGTTGTAGGGGTCGACGATGAAGGGGATGACTCCATGCGTGAGTGTGTGAGTGAATGGGGAAACATACCAAATAGACTATTTTCCCCCACCTATATTTTCATGCTTCATGATTGACATACGAATCTCTTGGAGCTCATTTCTCTCCACTTGGTATTCATTCCCTCTTCCATGAGACTTAGGATAAAGAAACTATCCTCACCATAGTATTTAGGAAATAATAATATAATATTCCTTTTGAGATAATCCCTCTAGTTTATCCCCTTTCCTAGGCTCTTATCCCTCCCTTTCCCTTCCTAGTGGAGCTTAGTCCCCCATACTCTTTTGTTGTTCTACAGGCATCAATATATTTTATTAATGATATGAGTGTTTACATATACAAAAATAGGCTCACTAGCCTTAGCATCTAGGCTCTCTGGCCTAATCATCATATAAGCCTTGTAGCTTATAATCGCTTGGCTCACCAACATATAAAACATGTCTACAATTCATTTGGGGCTCAACCTTAGGGTATTACATCCATGGTTTTTCCTTGGCTTACCCTTTAACCATTACAATGATCAAGTATTTTTGGATGACCACTAACCATCACACTAAATGGTTTCTCACTGACCACAAAATTTGCATACAAGTAGTTTTTATTGGCCATGAACCTCAACTCAAGTGCCATGTGAAGTCACTTGGACTTTCTTCACTTTGAGATTCATCTTGAAACTTTTTGCTTCTTCATATTTTGTACATGCATAAAATTCTTGAACTTTTTCTTGTTCCTTTTTTTAAATCTGCAACTAATCATTGATGTCCATAGAAGAATAAATCCATCTATCGAGATACATGGGTGTCATCCACTGTACTCGCTATTTTTCTAGTAATCCTTTTAAACTACATGGTTCATCAACACATTAAAATCTCCTTTAATTATAACTTGGTACCAACCAAATCACACTCTCAAATTACCATCTTACATTTCCCCCTTAATCGAATATCCAACTTTTTCGATTCACCATCCAACTTAAATACGAGCACACCTACCACCCTCATAGTTATTCTTGTGGTTCAATCCACAACTTGATGTGGCATTCACTCTATGCATAAGCGGGATACACGATACATGATCACATCCTAATATATGTAGTCATGTCTCAACAAGAATTACTTAAACATATGGGGAAATACAACTTGCCTATGGAAAGGCTTACAACTTTGGACCACAAACCTCTGGGGTGTCCACTACAACCGATCATGCACCCCCTACAACAATTTACAACATTTTATTCCATGTACAACCAATATGGTTTACTAAATTCCCAACAAACCTATTACAAATAGAACAAAGACAAAAACACTTTAAAAGTCTACAAACCCCATACTATCACCTTTTTTGTTTCTTTATGAATACCCAAAAAAAATCATCTTCTTTTATTTCTTTTGAATACCCAAAAGAATATTATAGGCCTCTTTTAAAAATTACCAAAATAAAAATAATGAAATGTGTCACGGCCTCATTTAAATTTTTTTAAATTTAAATAATTCAAAGTACTCCACGACTTCCCTTGAAACATCTAAAGACCTCCTTCTACACAATTTGCACAATTCAAAGATCAAGAAACGCACTTGAAATCGATTCATGGTTGAAAAATACCCCGTAAACTTTGAAAACAGTTAGAGATTTGATACAAAATCAAAATTCACACAACTCTCTCTGAAACCCAATCCATAATGCTCTATTGAATCAAATTCCTCAGAATTGGAGGCTATGGTTTGGGAAGAATGGTGGATTCTACCTCAGACGGATTTCTAGCCAGCAATGACTACTCTGTTGGCTATGTGTGAAACCCTCACCTATATTTGAATGAGAGAATATCGAATTCGAACCTTTGCATCCACGAATAGTATTTGAACACTTCGTGCACAAAAAAACTATGCATGCACTAGCTGGAATCAAAACTCTCCATGCACGATTTGAGGTGTCTCTCCCTCTTCCATTGAGCGGTGAAGCTATCATGAGCATGTAGCTCTGGGCCCATAGAAAATCAGAGGGAATCTCACACTCTTCCTAATAACCTTCGTGATTCCTCCTCTTTGGATCTGATCTGAAACCGTTGTGCATCCTCTGTTGATATTATGGTATTTGTGGGAGGTATTAACCTCCATGTTTAACCTTTGGTTATAATAGAATATTCTGGAAGCAAGAGAAACCCTAAACAGATATGTAAAAACACTAGAAGACAAGTCAACTAAGTAGAATAAATAATATAAATGTATTATCCTCTAGAAAGACAAGTCGGTCTAGATAAGTTACAAGAACCACTATAAATAGGAGGTGTTCTAGCTCATTTTTACACACACTTCACTCACTCTCTCAAGTATAGTGCAAGTGTGGAGCTGTAGTTGCAAGAAAGGAAGGGGCATCTTCTGGGGTGATTCTTGGTCTCTCTCTCTCTAGCACTATCTAGCCTAAGATATGCGCCCTACCTTCTAGTATATCTTAGTGGTATTATTGGTGACATTCTTGGTGGTATTCTCGGTGGTATCATAAGAAGTGAAACTACAGGTGCTGCAGTTGAGTATTGTTCTTTTTCCATGGTTGTGGAGACTCTCTCTCTTTTGCGCTACCCTCGGAGGAGGTGCACTTTCCTTGTTTTATGTTGTTGCAGTTGGATGGTGTTTTATGGTTCCATCTCATGCTACTGCTGCAACTAAGGTTTATATGTTGCTTCTAATGTGGCTTTCCATAATTATTCTATCTAGCAAAGGTTAAGGTGCTCAGGGGTGGATGCATGCTTATGGTTGGGTGAAAATAGTGATATTTTCTATGGTGAAATGAGGACATTAATATTTTAATAGTTTATGTGCCCACAATACCTTTAGAATAGTCTAACCACTCGAATTTATATCATCAGTTATTTGTCAAGCTCGTTGTAGCACCAGTTGTAGCTGCAACTAGCTCTTCTAATTTTGCAGCTGCAACAAACCCTCACCTAAATTATTGGGCACTTTCAGTAAATAATTGGACCTAATTTTTGGGTATTCTAGTGCTCGCTAGCCTAGCACACCCTTTGGTTCCCTCAGCCAGCAAAAAATTCAAGTTTTAGTTCTTGGTCAAAGTCAAAGCTTGACTAGTCAAGGTCAAATTCAAAGGTTGACTTTTCATCAAAATTGATTTTGTGGTCAAAGTTGAAACTTCATAGTTTCTATATTTTTCTATTCATTGAACCTTTTATATTCAGTTTCTAACCTCTTCTTGTGAATATGGTGTCTAGTTTCATATTAGAAGACAAGTTGAATGATGCTACAAATTTCAAAGGTATGCACTTGTATATGTTTTTCAAGTTATATCATCTAGCAATGAATGAGTGTGTTTGCAAGGGATGTACAAGAGATCTTGTCCAAACAATGATCTTGGATTTAGTACATTCATAGGAATAAGCACACCCTTCCTGGAAGTTGAGGCTCCAGGTTCCAGGTTTGATTGATCAAATTGTTAAGTTTCAATTTGCACATATCAAGTTTTATAGTTGCTATAGTACAAGTAAACACTATAGTTGTGACAACAATCTTTGAAAGGTTCTATCACTGCTAGGTATACTTGGTTGCATGAAAGTACTATTGATATAAATGATTATTACACTTGTTTTCAAAATGAACTAACATCTCCTCTAGGAGATATTTCTTGTTTTTCTCCTGAGCAGGTCACCTTGATAATTCTATGATGACTACCATCCTTGTTACCATAGATGCGTTCTTATGAAAATAATATTGGAAATAATTTTTCTCTTGTTGTTCTTGTTCTGAGCAGGTCACGGGCGATAGCTCTCAGAAGGAGCTACAGTGACAGTTGGAAACGTGGAGCAAATGACTCCATCAAGCAATGAGGAAGGTGATCTCACTAAGTACCAATTCTAAAGGAAGCATGTAAAGCAAAAGGAGTTTTGAACATTTTTCACTCAGATGTGTGTGGACCAATGTCAACCTCCTCACTAAGTTGATAAATATCTTGAGGTTTGATAATGGAAGAAAATACACCTCCAAGGAGATCATTTCCTTTTGTAAAGCAATCAGGATTAAGAGGGAGATAATTGTCCCACGTAATCCTCAAAAGAATGGTGTGGAAGAAAGAAAGAACTAATCCATTGAAGAATGTGTTAGGGAAATGATGAATGACCAGAATCTATCCATGTTTCTATGGGGAGAAGAAGTCATGAAAATCATATATGGTCATAATAGATGTCCTCATCGTATATTGAAGAACATGACTCCACAAGAAGATTTCTATGGACAGAATCCAAGTGTTGAACACTTATATTTGGTTGTCCTGTCTATATTCAATTTCCCAAGGACAAAAGAAAGAAGTTGGAACCTTCAGGAAAGAAGGGCATATTCATTGGATATAGTGAGTCATCAAAATCTTACAGAATCTATGTCCTAGGTCAACAAAAGGTTGAAATCAGTAGGGATGTAACTTTTGATGAGAATATTGGCTTCAGGAAATCTATAGAAGATTTCATGGATCCCAACGACGAAGAAGAACATGAAATTCCCAAGAAAGAAACTACATGTTCTTTAGAACATCTCAATGCAAAGCCTTCCACCTTTGAAGAAGCAATGAAGAAGAAATAATGGAAGGAATCTATGATGGAAGAATATCAATCCATCATGAAAAATGTTGTAAGAGAAATTGTTCCTAGACCTGAAGGAAAGTATGTAGTCACTTCAGAATGGGTCTACAAGATAAAGCATGCAGTGGATGGAAGTATTGATAAATACAAAGAATTATTTGTCGCTAAAGGGTTCTCTGAGCAGGAGGGAGAAGACTATGATGAGATGTTTTCTCCAGTTTCTAGACACACCTCTATTAGAGCCATCATATCTCTTGCAGCATACATGGGTTGGAGTTTACATTAGATGGATGTAAAGACCGCTTTTCTGAATGGAGTAATTAAGGAAGAAGTATAGATATAGAAACTTCAAGGTTTTGAGGTACACTCGAGAGAAACCCATGTATGCAGATTAAAGAAGGCCTTGTATGGAAAGCTCTAAGAGCTTGGTATGCACAACTTGACAGTTACTTGATAAAACTTGTATTTTCCAAGAGCTATGCTAATACAAACCTTTATTACAAGGTTGTGATTGATACACCTGTGATCCTGCTACTATATGTTGATGATTTGTTTCTGATAGGTGCAGAGCCTCTCATTATTCAATGTAAGAGGGAGTTAGCCTCTGAATTCGATATGAAGGACCTCGGTCTCATGCATTATTATTTGAGACTAGAGGTATGGAAGAAGCATGGTGAAATATTCCTGGGGAAAGGGAAGAAGGGAAGTATGTTGTAAATATTCTTCATAAGTTTGGGATGATGGATTGTAAATCCATGACAACTCTCATGATGATAGATCTGAATAATATGAGAGACTCTGATTCTGATCCAGTAGACTTGTCTCTGTATGGACAATTGATTGGCTCATTGATGTATTTTGTTAATACCCGATCAGGCATTTTATTTGGTGTGAACACGTTGAGCCAATTCCAGATGGAACGTAGACATGAGCATTGGATAGCTGCAAAGAACATTTTGAGATATCTTCAGGGGATGCTAAACTATGTTTTCAGATATGCCTCAAACGATTATTTACAACTGCATGGATTTACTGATTCAAATTGGATAGAGAGTGCAGATGACAGAAAGAGTACTTATGGTATATGTTTTAGTTTTGGCTATGCTATGATATCATGGGATAGCATGAAATAGAATCATGTTGCACTCAAAACTGCAGAAGCAGAGTATATTGCAGCTTGTCATGCTTGTATGGAAGTAGTATGGCTCCATAAGCTAATTTCCGGACTATTTGATCATGTCTTGGATTTGACTGTGATATATTGTGGTAATCAGAGCTCTATGAAGATTTCACAGAACCTCATGTTCCATGATAGGTTAAATCACATTGAGATCAAGTACTATTGTATCCATGATAAAGTCTAGAAAGGAGAAGTGATTCTCAAGTACATATCCACCGCTGAGAAGACAACTGATATTTTTATGAAGCCTATGTCCAAGATAAAGTTTGCATACTTGAGGGACAAGTTGGGACTTGTGGAGATACCTCCCTTGATTGATATGGAGGAGATGAATTTCTTGGTTGGGAGGGAGTGTTGATATATGGAATCATGGATAGTCAGTGTGTTGGTGGACATAAATTCTCCACGTGGAGAATGGTCCAGGTAGAAAAAAATTTTGTTGGACTGACATTCTCTCTATGGAGAATCATGTTGACAAATTGTTGATCTACCATGGACAACTATTCTTCTGGACATTTCCCAGACAGGTAGAATGGTATAGGATAACTATTCTCCTGGGGATTTTCCCAGAAGGTAGAATGGTTCGTTTCTAGTGACCAAAGTAGGGAGATTGGTATAGGACAAACATTTTCCCTGAGTTTACAGTAGTGGCCAAAGGCCCCGGGAAAATGGTCAAGGACAATCATTCTTCTAGGACATATGTCTGGATTAGAAGGATGGTCCCTTTAACCCATGACGTGGATTTCAACATCTAGGAGGACAATCATTCTTATAGGATGTATGTCCATATTAGAAAAATGGTCCTTATAGCCCATGGCATGGATTTCAGCATATGTTGGGATAGCCTTTCTTCCTATGTTATAGGAAGTGACTAGGATAAGAAGAATGGTCCCTATATCACTCTGTTGAGTGAGTGACTTAAGAAAGACACTATGTTGAGTGCGCTAAGTCTAGCACATGACTTATTCAACATCATGCCCGGTTACTCAAATGGAGTATGGCCTCGAGAGATGATGCAAAAGATGATATGATTTGATGCCAGGAGACTGTTGTATTGCATGGTGATAGTTAATGAAGCTATTAGTTGATTACAGTGGAGACTGTGTCTTTGGACAATAGTTATGTGCTATTGTGGTGGATTTGTTCCACTATTAGTGGCTGTGTGTCACTAGATAGTAGTTGTGCACTACTAGGAGTGGTTGTCTATCATTGGATAACAATTGTGTGCTACTATGGATCGACATTGTTTTGATCTATTGGATGGTATTGTAGTAACTATGTACTAGTACCTAATTTCCATGGAGACTACCAATAGTGTTGTAGGTGATTGTCAGCTAGATGGATAATGATGAAGATGATCATGACTTGATCTGCATGATCATGAGATAGCCTGTGTGGCTATGATGATGCTACTTGTAGAATGATCTGCAAGACTATGTGAGCCTTTCCCATTCCATGTGAAATGGATGGATGTGTTTGAGACCATTACATTTAATACCTCCCTAGCTAGGAGGGAGTATTGATATTATGGTATTTGCGGGAGGTATTAACCTCCATGTGTAACCTTTGGCTAGAATAGAATATTCTGGAAGCAAGAGAAACCCTAAACAAATATGTAAAAACCTTAGAAGACAAATTGTCTCAGTAGAATAAATAATATAAATGTATTATCTTCCAGAAAGACAAGTTGGCCCAGATAAATGACAAGAACCACTATAAATAAGAGGTGCTCTAGATAATTTGTACACACACTTCTCTCACTCTCTCAAGTATAGCACAAGTTTGGAGCTACAACTGCAAGAAAGGAAGGGGTATCTTCTGTGGTGATTCTTGGGCTCTCTCTCTAGCATTATATAGCCTAATATATACACCCTACCTTCTAGTATCTCTTGGTGGTATTCTTGGTGACATTCTTGGTGGTATTCTAATATTCTTGGTGGTAGCCTAAGACGTGCAACTACAACTGTTGTAGTTGAGTATTGTTCTTGGTTTGTGGTCATGGAGACTCTCTGTCTTGTGCGCAACCCTTGGAGGAGGTGTGATCTCCTTGTCTTTTGTTGTTGTTGACGTTGGATGGTGTTTTCTGGTTCCATCTAGTGCTACTGCTTCAACTAGGGTTTATCTATTGGTTCTAGTGTGGCTTTACGGAATCATTCTATCTAGCAAAGGTTAAGGTGCTCAAGAGTGGTTGCATGCCTATGGTTGGGTGATAATAGTGATATTGTCCATGGTGAAACAAGCACATCAATATTTTAACATCCTCCTCTTTATTTCTTGCAAGCTCTGCGATATGATACCTCCACGTGAGCTCTGTCGCCTCTTCTCCAATTTTGACTACTATCGTAACTGATCTGCGGCCTCCTCTCTAACCTGGTGCTAACCTCAATATTTTTTCAAGATCTTGGGCCTTCTCGTGAGGGAGTTAGCCTGGTCCTACGCTCTGATACAAATTTGAAGGAGGAAGGGAAAAATTAAGAACAACTATCGTCATAATCCTCAAACAATACCACACAAAACACCAAAACATAAGAGTTGTGACTCTAAACCTTGAATTGATTCATTGTTTTTGAATAGATGGTTAAATACACCAAACTTAATAATAATAAGGCTAGCAAAGATAGCTCATGCATAACTAACTCAAACTCTACTAGAGTCTAAAATCTAAACTTTCCTAAAATGTCTATGGCAGTAATTAGCATATTCCAACATGACATATGACATTTCTGAAGGGATGTTGGGACCCTGGTGTCTTTCCTCCCTTTAGTTGCCTCCAACAACATAAACGAAGGCCTGATCTGAATCAAATTCTCACGAAAGCCAGCAATGCTATATTGCGCGCTGAGCTCCATTTCACGAGGTTCCACTTAGATCGTCTCTCCAAGAAGGCGTTTCATCTCCATCTTAAACTGTCATCAGTGATATCCTGTGGTATTTAGTTTAATGTTGAATGCAGATCTTTCAAAGCAGTCGAACATGTTTTTTATTCTTCCTCTAACAAGCAAGTTCTGAATTTTAATAATATTGTTGCAAAGCTTCAGTTCTCTTTACCTCGAGCTCTAAATCAATCCTCCATCTCCTCATCTCCCAATCTCTCACGCCAATCATTTTTCACTCAATCTGATTTTGGATCTTCCTCCTCACTCTTCACACGATCTTCTCCTTCTTCTTCTCCCCCTTTCTCTCCACACTGCCTGCCTGAAATTTCTTGCCCCAGAACCTCACAAAACTGACAAAAAGGAACGCTCCTACAAACATAGACCTCCGCTTTTGCGTACCATTCCCCCCAACTACAATCCATCGCCCCTCCACACCTCTATCAAAACCTAACTCCCCGCGCGTTCCCTCACCCAGCAGCTCCATTACCAAACATCACGCCTTAGACCGTAACCCTAACCTCAAATTTTTGGAACTTGATATCACTCCCCATGAATTTTCTGGAAACCCTAATGCAGATCATACCGTTTTTCCACCCATGTATAAGGAAAATAAGGATGAAAGAACGAATCTTACATCTTATCCGACCTCCTTTAACCTTTCCCTAGCTCCAGCCTCTTGAGATGAGCTTACAACCAATAATCCCTCCCCTCCTTGCCATAACCTCAATCCTCCCACTGTCATTAATTTATGCTTTGTCATTAATTTATCCACTTTAAAAGTGGATCCCCTCGACCTGTCAACTTTTTGAAAAAGGGTTTAACTTTGCCATAACCCCTAAGTGTATCCCAATAGAATAAATTATTTGCTCCATTGAATCCATCACCCACAATCTTCCTCCTCACGAAGTTGAGGAAATCAGATAGGAATGTGGTGGAATTCTTCTACGTTCAGCCTAAACTTAACTTTTCTAAAGACCAACAACAACCCGGACATCGTAGTCCTTCTAAAGACCAACAATAACCCGGACATCATAGTCCTTGTTAAAGGCAATGTCATTTATCTAAAGCAGATAAAGGCAATGTCATTGTTGTTATGAATACCTCCGACTATGAATCTAAAAAACTAGACCTCTTCTCCTCTTCTACCTATAAATCTCTTTCTAAAAACCATATTAGCACCATCACCAACTGTTGGCACTAGGTCGAAGTGGAAAGAAGGAGGATCATGAGAAAAAAAGCATGCAAAAACAGAAGTAACAGTCGGAAGGTAACACAACACGCACGCATGCAAGAGAGCGTGCACAAGGAAAACGACAGTTGGAGGAATAACAACACGCGTGCATGGGAGGAAGACCTAACGTCGGTAGAGTTAGGGTTTTGGTAATACATTGTAAATGGATGAAGAACCTGATATATATAAATAGAGATACACAAATATCATAGAGAGGTTGATTCGCTTTTGTATTAGTTCAGCTTTTGTAATAGTCTATCGTAGCTAGATACGAGTTGATGTGTTATGTAATATGGTTATGGACCAATTTTGTAATTTGTTGAGCTAGAACAGAGGAGAGGAGGAAGATCTGAGGATTAGATAGCAGGTTGTGCATCTTGGTGTGATCTAGTTCGCCTCATACAGATCTTACCCATCAAAGGGAATTGTAAGCGCGCGACACTGGAGATGCAGAACTATCATAATAAAAGAGCCAAGAGCCAAATCTTTGTGGACGTAGTCTATGAGGGGGTGAACCACGGTAATATATGTGTAATGTGACGAATGCATGCATCTTTTTTCTTTCTTTCAGCAGTTCATTGTTACACTTAATAAATGAGTTAATATATTGTTATGGAATATGATTATGTTGTCCTGGAATTAAACTGTGAAATGGAAACATGCAGTCATGAGGAATAAGTAGATAACATTCACAAATCGGAGCGCATGGCTCTGGTTAATAAACCCCTATCTCATACTCAATCCTAGGCTATAAACACCTCAGTCTTACAGCCGCCCATTTAAAGATATCTCGGGTGAGACTGTGCAGTACATTCTATGTACCATGTTTCATTCTAGTTTACCAGGAGGGACGATAGTTTTAGAGGCTTTGTTGGAAACCTGAAAGACATGAACCCTAGGTCAATAACTAAGACAGTAAAAGAGAGCTGTTAAAACCAACAAATGGTTCTATTGCCATGTTAGAAGGACCAAGAGAGGTTTGAGTAGATGAGATAGATTGCACGAGTAAAGAACGAGCAAAACAAGAAGACCAATGAGCCATTAGAAGGGAATGTTGAGATCGTGAAACCCCACAAAAGCATAAATCAAAGGTTGGTTGAGAACCAAAGGGCTAGAGTTTGCCCAGAAAGACAATAGAAACCCTAGACTCACAGCTCACAAATATCTGGATAAATATGTATTTACTGATTTACATGAAGTCTTTTTCTTTGATTTTCCGCATCTACTAAAGGAGTAGATACTAAGGTTGAAGGATAACCATGCGACGATACAGGTTCGACAGCTAGAGTGGAACCCAGTACAGATTGAGAAGTTACAGCAGGTGAACAACAAATTCACCCGTGCAGTAGACTTTTGGCTAGACAGTATTGTGGTAGGCTTCATCACCGAATTTGCAGTCGACACAGTGAATCCATACAATGCACCAGAGCAAGAATTTCTATGTGGACCTCGAGGAAGGTACATTCAATCCTTGTATACTTCTTATTAAGATACTGCTATATACCAACGATGTAATGAAAATGGAATTAGACATCTAAACTTCCCTGCATGCATGGGGGAAGGGGGGAAGCATTGACAGAGAGAGGATAAATGGAAGGAGGTGAGGATAAAGGTAAGAAGGAGGAGGAACCCTTGGACCCGATCATGATGGATGACGACCAGCTCAAGTGGATCTTGGCGTCATTAGGAATGACGCGTAGTAGAGTACCCTACCAATATAAGGTGAATACAAAGAAGAGAGTCGTAGTTGCGAGGGAAGGCTAGGCGAGCGATGAGGAAGAGGTAGAGGATCTCCGGTTTGTGGAGCAGATTAAGGACATCCTGCATGCAACGTATGAGAGGAAGACGAGAGGCCCAAGAATGGGAGGAGAAGGCAACCATCCTATCCATATTAATGTCAGTGTGGAACCCATGAACCATGTGCGACTAATACACCAAAGATAAAACCACTATTTAGACAACCGAAGTTCGAAGGAAGTTCGACAGTAAGAAGTACATCTACACTAGGAGCAACAACTAGAGGAGCCAGTTCCGGTAGCACTAGTCAAGTATCTACACCGCGCGAAGGAGGTAGTAGTTCAATATTCAGAATGGAAGGACAAGATCCCACTATCAAATTACCATAATTTCTAGGAGAAGCAACAAAAGACCCTAAGAATCATTTGTTCATTTGTGCAAAGATCTGGGAGGAAAAACAGATCACTGATGAAGATACCAAACTCTCACAACTAGCGATTATGCTAAGAGACCACGCACTAGACTGGTACATGAGTCTAGACATGAACAATGCCCCTGGGACAACAAGGACACTGGACGACATTAAGAAATTATTGATTAACGAGTTCTAGCAGCCGAGCTCAGAGGATCAATACATGAAAAAGATGATTGAAATAAGACAGAAGCCAGGAGAATTGGTATGGGAGATCGATCAGAGGTTCAAGCAACTAAAAGGAAAACTAAAATACCTTATGAATGAGATGAAACATAGACACCTATTTGCCAACTCACTACTCCCACACTTAAAATATCCCTTACGACAACAAAAAATTCAAATGCAGCCAGAGGCTCTGCAGGCAGCGTTGCAACTAGAAGAGAACCATTACCAGCAGACAGACCCAACTATTGAGGAATTGAAGGAGGATTTGATGAATCTAACATTTCAGTTGAACTGGAATAAGAATACAGAAAAACGAGAAGTCGTTTGGTGCACCGCATGCAGGATGGAAGGACACCACAAGAATACATGCCCAACATTTGTGTAGTATATGGCAACAGGTATGTTAAATCCACTRCCACAAGGAGGGTTATGATGCAAAATATGCAAGAAACTAGGTCACGACCCTTATCACTGCACAATGATACAAAAATACCAGACAGTTCTGAAGAATTCATATTGCACCTTTTGTAAGTTAGTAGGCCATGACGAYAAAGATTACAGAACTATGGAGCTGATGCAGGAAAGAACATCAGATGCATACAGGGTACAAGCCGAAATGATGTCTGGGAAAGTAGCACCATAGTTCAATCAAACCCCAACTCCCTACAACACTGTGCAGTAGCAGTATAATACTGTGCAACAACCATACCACAACGTGTAGCCGTAGTATAACCCAGCACAACCCCAGTACAATACCATGCAGTATAATCAGGCACCGCAGTATAACACTACGAGAGGTGACCAAGCAGGATACCGAGGAGGAGGACGAGCTAGAGGAGGTTTCAGATGCAGTAGAGGACTCGTCACATGTCACAATTGTCAGCAACCGGGACATTATGCACACAAATGTCCACTTCCACCAACAACTTGTATGTATTGTTGTGCATCGAACCATGATACAGAGGAATGTCTGACACTACTAGTAAAGATTCAGGAAAACAGGAACTAGAACAATCAGAATGTCCAGTGGATTTCAATCGAAGCTAGTAATGATGGACAAAACATCAATATATTCACTCGTGGAGGAACAAAAACAGGAAATGATGCAGTTCGATAGGACCCAATACAAAACCAATGGGTAAAGAAGAACACGGAACCAAGAAATCCGTTTGACGCACCAAAAGAAAAGGAGACTTTTAAGGAAGCCAGACAATAATTTCAGGAGGAGAACACAACGTCGACTTCAACTGCACAACTATTCAAGGAAGCCCTAGAATATGATATGCCTCCATCATTGGATCATACCAACGGAATGCAGCCCAAGGGACAAGTAAGTAAAATCAAAGGCTTTTTGCAATCATGCGTGAAAGTATTAAGCGATCCTTCATCTGTGAAAATATTGCAAAACATACTAGATAAATGTAGCAGTGAGACGGAAGAAAAGATAGAACCAAAAATTGTCAATCACCTACACACCAGAAGAAGAACAAGTGGGGAATTTAGACTAAATGCTAACATTGGAGATTTCAACATGGAAGACATTATACTAGACCTAGGATCTGAAGTGAATGTGCTACCCAAGAGGACTTGGCAATGTATGGGAGAGCCAACACTGGGATACTCAAATGTTTAATTAAAACTAGCAAACCAGCATAGAGTCCTACCAATAGGTAGGCTGAAAGGAGTAACAGTAGATATTGATGGAGTGTGCACTAAAACAGACTTTGAAGTCATTGAAATAGTGGACAACACAACACCTTACCCGACACTAATTGGTCTAGATTGGGCGTTTGACAACCAGACCATAATCAATTTGAAAACCAGGAAAATGAAATTTGAATCCGGAGAATATAGGGTCATAGCAATACTAGATCCATCGAAAGGGGAGAGGTTCGTAGAACCCACTTGCCTGGACATAGAGGAGATCAACCAGTTGTACAAAACAACTATGCGTGATGAGGATTACGTAAACCCAACTACAGACGGGGTACTCAGTTGGTGGAGCATTACTTCATGCGCAACAGACTTAGACATCGGGTTAGAAAACTGGCAGTAGAGACTACACGAAGTATCCACGCGAAGATGTGCAAGAATAGATTGCACAGTAAGATGGGTAGGCACAAAAATTAGAGAACCACCTAGCTTCCATGGAGTAAACGATTTGGAAACATTATTGACACAATACGAAGACGGAGTATTAGAAAACCAACGACTGTTAGCACTTGACTTAGCACTCAAGGGCACACCTGGAAGATGGTTGGGCACACATAAAGAGACCATTACAGACTGGTATCAGTGTAAGCGCTTAATGTGCATAAGGTTCGGTGAAGAACAAGAATACAACAAACATCAACAATACCAAGGACAAGAGGAACTAGAGGAACACTTGGCAAAGTGCAAAACACTGTGGAAAATGACGCCACCAGAGGAATGGCCTCATCACTTCATACATACTTTAGAGGGCATACCAGCAAACTGGTACATAGACTAGGAATTGTGCAAAGGAACTACAACATAGAGGATGTTGCAACAAAACTTCACAATCACTTTCTCATTTGAGCATGAGAACCCCAACATAGATGCAACTCTCAAATGAATCATAGGAGTAATATTCATCAAAGAACCGGAAATATAATTTATCACAGAAGAGTAACAATGACATAAACAGACAGTCAAGGAACTATTGTCATGTTATCATGTATAGGAGCAAGCACCAAATGAATATGACCCACGAGATATTCAGATCGAAGAAGTAGAAGGAGAAAGAGATGTGAAAGGACCACCCATAGAATCAGAATTCATTTCCGCACCAATCAAGGTAAAGAAAGTTAACATCAGGACAGTTGAGTAGCCCAAAATGGCTAGCATTGGAGACTAGTGGGATGAGCAAATAGTAGAAAGCATCACAGAATTGTTGCACACATATAGCGACCTTTTTCCCACAACATTTACAAATATGAAGGGTATAGCAGGAGAACTGGGAGAAATGAAGATACCACTCAGACCTAAAGCGATACCTATGAGACAAAGACCCTATAGAATGAACCCCATATATAAACAGAAAGTTAAAGATGAGATTGATAGGATGCTCGAAGCCGACATCATCGAACCAGTCGAAGGATCAGAATGGATAAGCCCGATGGTAGTACAGGACAAGAAACAAGGAAGAGGGATTAAGATATGTGTCGACTTGAGGCATTTGAATGACGCATGCCTACACAACCCATTCCTTACATCGTTCATGGATGAAGTGTTGGAGAATCTGGGGGTACATGAAGCTTACTCATTCACTGATGGATTCTTGGGCTACCATCAAATTAAGATAGCACAAGAGGAAAAACACAAGACCATGTTTGCGACAAAATGGGGATCTTATCGGTACATAGTCATGTCATTCAGACTGAAGAATACACCCGCAATATTTTCCAGAGTAGTCATCACAACATTTAAGGAATTCATCCATCAGTTCCTCGAAATATACCTGGATGATTGGACAGTTTACAGTCTGTTGAAAAACCATGTGGAAGTTTTACAATTAATGTTAGAACGATGCAGACATTGTTAGATATCACTTAATATCAATAAATGCATATTTGGAACACCATTTGGGATACTATTGGGCCACATAGTATGCAAACAAGGCTTGTTAGTGGATCTGGCCAAGATCGTCGTCATTGTTAATTACCAACACCGAAAATAGTCTGACAGCTAAGAGCAACTTTAGGGCACACCAGATACTACAGGAAATTCATCAAAAGATATGCGTAGATCACGACACCAATGGAAAAACTGTTCAGGAAGGATACCAAATACCAATGGAACGATGAGTGTCAACACAATTTGTATACCCTGAAGGAAAAGATGGTTACTACACCGATATTAGTATTTCCAGAATAGGAAAAGACATTCCATGTGCATGTAGATGCATCAATGATAGCACTTGGAGCTATCTTTGCACAACCAAGAGCGGGAGACTTGGATCATCTGATAGCTTTCACAAGCAGAAAACTATCAGACTCATAACAGAATTATAACACGACGGAAAGAGAAGGCCTAGCCATGGTCTATGCACTACAGAAGTTCAGACATTACCTATTGGGGAAACACTTTAAGATGTTTTAAGATCACTCAACCCTCAAATACCTAGTCAACAAGCCATTGTTGGGGGGGAGAATCTATCAATGGTTACTGCTATTTCAAGAATTTGATTTTGAAGTAATAATTAAACCAGGAAAATTCAATGCAGGACTTGACCACCTATCCAAGTTCACAAATGGAGAAGAAACTATGAATCTAGAAGACACCTTTCCGGATGCACAATTATTCTCAGTGCAGATTGTTGATGACTACTTCATAGAGATCATCCAGTACTTAAGCAGAGGTACTGCGCCGTAAGAATATACCACCATGCAGAAGAAGAACCTAGTAGTCCGCCCAACCAACTATCAATTGATCGCATGACACCTATACAAAATCGGTGCAGACAACATCTTGTGAAGGTATGTATTAGAGAAAGAGTGACAAAGAAATTTAGCAGAAGCCCGTGAGGGAATTGCAAGAGGACATTATGCAGGAAAAGCTACTGCGTAGAAGGTATTGCGCGCAGGACTATGGTGGCCAATGGTTCATAGAGAATCGAAAGAGTACTGTCAGGGATGCGATGTTTGTCAAAGGGTAGGCAAACCCAACAAAAGGGACGATATGCCACTGCGACCACAAGTAACAATACATGCATTTGATAAATGGGCAATAGACTTTGTGGGACCCATTAACCCACCCGCCAAAAGGAGAGGGGCAAGATACATCATCACCACGACAAAATACCTAAGAAGATGGGCGGAAGCTGCACCAGTAAAAGACTACAGTGCAGAGACAGCGTCACACTTATTGTTTGAACAAGTAATCACCAGATTTGGGTGCCCAAGAGTTTTGATGAGAGACCAAGGCACGCACTTCATAAACAACACCATCCGTACGATGCTCAAAGAGTTTGAATTTCATCACCAGAAGAGAACACCATATCACCCATAGGCAAGTGGCACAAAAATTCTCAAGAACGCACTAACAAAGATCTGTAACGTCAACAGAGATGACTGGGACCTCAAAGTACCAGCATTATTATGGGTGTATAGGACTACATGCAAAAAGTTGATAGGAAACACACCATTCAAACTAGTCTATGGCCAAGAACTAGTAGTGCCATTAGAAGTTTTAGTACCCAGCTTATGCGTAGCATCTATCGCAGAAATGACAGAACGGGGTGCATTAGAGGAAATACTAAATCAACTATTGTCAATGGAGGAAGACCAAATCCTGGTAGGATTCCATCAACAAGTGTAGAAATCCAGAGACAAAGCTTGACACAATCAACACATCAATAAGAATACATTCAAGGAAGGAGATCAAGTATTTCTCTACGACAACAAGTCGTTTCAATAATTGGGGAAGCTCATAATGCATTAGTTAGGACCGTACAAGGTAAAATCTGTCATAGACGGAGGAGTTGTACAATTAATAGATTTCGATGGCGTAGACCTCAGAGGAATGATCAATGGAAGCCGACTGAAGTTGTACAAGGACAGTTGACCATCCACCATGCAATAAAAAAAAAGAAAAAGAAAAAAAAAGAGGAAACCAGAATAAAAATGCACAGCACACCGGAGAGAGAAAGGCCACATGAAATTCGAAACATAAATTCAACAAAGGCAAGGACAATGGTTACATACCAAATAAAAACGAGCGAGAAATGGAAAGTCAGCAAAAGAAATATGACAGGACAACACTAAGAAGAATTAAAGCACGACAAGGACTGAGGGAACATCACATTAAACACGCCAACTGGAGACAGAAAATCAAGCATAATGGCAAGTATGAAACCATCACAGATGCATTGAACCCACAACTATCATGCATTAATCACATCATGGAGGAAGCATCCTCGACAAGATTCAAGACAAGCCCATACAACATGCGAGCACAAGAGCAACTTGTCTATTCACGAAAGGAGAACAGAGAGAGAGAAATAGTATCCAGAATGAACAGAGAGAGACCACAGAGCTCAAGAAATTCATTCGAACTCAACAAACGTTCGACAGTCACCACTATGGCACCATCGAAGCTAGAAAAACTAGGCCAAACAACAAGACCAACCAGGGTTCAAACTAGGTCACTAGGACCACTAGAGGAAAATGAGCAGCAACAGCTAGAGATCGTCAATATCGACGAGATCCCATCCCCAGAGGAAATACCAGTAAACCCTACATTGATACTGGAAGAGACTCAGTAGCCACAAGTAGGGACCATGAAAGAGGATACGCCAGCAGCGGTGCAAGAGCCTCAGAACGAGGAAGCAAAAACCCAATGGGAAGTGCAACCAGAAAGCACTCAAGCAGCCGTGGAAGTTAACAGAATGACACAGAATATGGGAGAAGCAGTGCAACCAGACGAGTCGCAAGCACCCATCCCAGGTCAACAAATAGAGGAGACTTTTGGAACTACCTCGGGTTGGCCAGAATGGTTGATGGGGGAAAAACCAGAAGTTGTTGGAACTTCTAACCAACCACCACAACAGGAAGACATAGTTCAGATATCAAGCTCACCTCTCAAGAAACCTACAGAATAAATTGTGCTACCACGCATACCATATGGAGTACATGTAGAACCACAACTACTAGGTCAGGTTGGGAAGCTCAAGTATTCTGACCATGACATATCAGACGAAACCAAGTTCCCGAAACTTTCACAGAGGGTCTTTATGCAAACCATAATCGTAAACTAACTTGGAGAAATGATTAGCCAGCCACACCAGTCGGCAGTTGGGATGGATAGAACATGAATCTTAGGTTTGTTGAAGCTACCACATTTTGGCAGAGGCGAGTACGCGACAACATGCGTCAAGAAGATGTTAGCAGTCATGCATGGAGGGGATATATGGATGGATAAACCCGTCCCCATAACTGTTGATCTTATTATGCAGATAACAAGACTACCCTTTCAGGGTGTGGATCCCTCTTTGATTATGGACAACAAATCCAAGGAGAAAGCATTGTCAAAAGAGATGAAAAAGAAATATGGCACTGCCAAAGGAACGAGGGGCATCATAATCAAACGAATCAACAACACAGCTACAAAACTGGGCGCAAAGGTGTCATCTTGCAAGTTGCTCATAAAATTCTACAAAGAGGAAGTACCAGCAGGAGTCATTGCAGTTGCAACTCAGTGCGCAGAATTCACCTTTATGAGTTGGGCGCCATATCTATTGAATTTGTTTTAGGTGGACTACAAGGATGCACAGGAACTAGGCATAAAATTCCATTACTCATGGTTGATCACCCTAATAGACTTCATGGGATGGCGGGAACCATAGTATGTAWTTTTTTTCACTAGATCACAACCAACAGGAGTGAGATACCTATTACTGAGATATGGGCCACAGGTCAGGCATAAGAGAGAGAATGGAATCATATTCGAAGCATGCTTATGGGACATACAAGAAGCCATCAACCGATCATGGAGAATAACACCAGAGGTTGTCGTGCGATATGTGGACATCACCAATTTATGGGCCATAAGACAGACAGTGTGGATACAACCAAGGTGGCATCTAGATGCATAGTGGCTATCGATGCACTACTACGTCAGAGAAGGTGATATAGACATGGTCATCAACGAATGACCTTATGAATGGAGTATCCCAACCATTACCTGGAAAGTACCGAAAAGAATAGCATAAGGAGAGGCAGCGCAGGCAGAAACACAACTTCCGGAAGTCCCAGTGCCCAAGAAACCAAGGACAGGCCAAAACAAGACGAATCAAGCAGACGAAGGGTCAAAGCAGATAGGGACCCAAAAGGGGCAGAAAGAGGATACACAGCTGACCAACGGACAACCGAAACAAGCTAACAAAGCAAGGGAGACCGCCCTAAACCCCATCACATAGGAACCAGGGGGAAATAAGAGACTAACCGCACAAGAAGGAGGCATGTGCAATTAATCAAAGGCACAACGAGAATTTCTAGACCATACGATCATGAAGGACCACAGGGAAATGATCGCCAGAATGGTCCAGGATTTCTTAGCGGAAGATTTTGATCATGCAACAATGCATCACAAGGATAAACTACAAAAAGAGATGGAATAAATGGGACATTTCCTCAAGAAATTTGGGGAAGCACAGACAACAAGCATCAATAGACGAACAGAGCCACCGACAATACAGGCCAAAGAAAGAGTGGAGGTAGAAGAACGAGACCCAGTCCACCCTATGCCACATGCAAATGCAACAATTTACATCAAACCTAACATGATGTGCATGAATGAAATCGTGGGGTAGACACCCCTGAAATACTTGGACCACATCCAATTGGTCTTGACATAGATGCCATCAAAGGCACTACACAAATTGCAAGTTAGTGTTGACCACGAGGTACAATCTCGTGCACATAAAAACTTAGTCGAGCTACAATAAGAAATAAAGAATCATGAGGCGCTGGAAAAAGTTTGTGAGCAGGCCAAGCTCGAAACTCAGGAGGAAAAATAACGCATAAATGAGATAGAACAAAGAGTGGGAGGAGTTTTTGAGAAACTCCCAAGCACCGCGCAAGGGAATGAACTCCCGGTAGCAGGAAAGATTGACCAGATTATGCAGGCAATTGATCAATATCATAAGCAAATCGAGAATCATCGCGAACAACTCACACCAACCACTCCAACGGCAGTAAAGGAGAAAAGGAAGCAGGAAGCAACAATGCAACTGCAGTAGATGGAACAACAAGTTAGCATAGCAGTCGAATTGCTCAATAAAGCAACACAACTTTGGACAAGGCTGGAGGAGGATCCACAGGTCCAATGTTGGGACAAGGAAGAGGAAAGGATCAATGCAATGATCCAAGAACTCAAATAGAGGAAGAAGACCATACCATTCATAGAACGATTCAAAGGGACGTAGGAGATAAAGAAGATGTAGACAGAACTTATCACTACGTAAACACAGAAACATGAGCGTCAAGATCAAATAGAGACACTACAGGATTGAGTAGTAGAAATAATCACATAGGAAGAAGAAGATAAAGCATAGATAGCACAGACCCAAATCAAATGTGTAGGATTGTTGAGTGACGAAGTGGCAGTTCAGGTAGTAGACACCATCAAGGAGAAGACTGTGCAGGCACTGACAAAAGTAGCAAAGCTCAAGGAAAAGTTCTAGACGATCACCAAGGATATCGAAGAAGATAAGAAGGATTAGGTGACTCGGGATGAGTCACATGTCAGTGTTGGGGGCCTTTTGGCACCAGGCCAAAGTGGAAAGAAGGAGGATCATGGGAAAGAAAACGTGCAGAAACGAAAATAACAACTAGAAGGTAACACAACACACGCGCATGCAAGAAAACATGCACAAGGAAAACGACAGCTGGAGGAAGAAAACCACGTGTGCATGGGAGGAATACCTAATGTCGGTAGGGTTAGGGTTTTGGTAATACATTGTAAACAACTAAAGATCCTGATATATATAAATAGAGATACACAGGTATCATAGAGAGGTTGATTCACTTTTATATTAGTTCAGCTTTTGTAATACTCTATCATAGCTAGATACGAGTTGATGCATTATGTAATATGGTTATGGACCAATTTTGTAAGTTGTTGAGCTATAACATAGGAGAGGAGGAAGATCCAAGGATTAGATCACAGGCTGTGGAGCTTGGTGCGATCTAGTTCGCCTCGTACAGATCTTACCCATCAAAGGGAATTGTAAGCACCCAGTGTTGGAGATGCAGAACTATCATAATAAAAGACTCAAGAGACAAATCTTTGTGGACATATCCCAGGAGGGGGTGAACCACGGTAATATCTATGTTATGTGATGAATGCATGCATCTCTTTGATTTCTTTCATCATTTCATTGTTATACTTAATAAATGAGTTAATATATTGTTATGGAATTAAACTGTGAAATGGGAACGTGCACCCATGAGGAATAAGTAGATTACATTCACAGATCAGAGTGCATGGCTCTAGTTAATAAACCCCTATCTCATACTCAATCCTAGGTTGTAAACACCTAAGTCTTACAACCACCCATTTAAAGATATCTTGGGTGAGACTGCACAGTACATTTTGTGTACTATGTTGCCTTCTGGTTTACTAGGAGGGCCAATAGTTTTAGAGGCTTTGTTGGAAACCCGAAAGACATGAACCCTGGGTCAATAAATCGGATAATAAAAGAGAGTAGTTAAAAACAACACCAACCTAGTGACCAAAGCCATCAAATCTTCCTCCTTGGATCCTAACATCCAGCATTGTCTCCTTCCCCACAACACCCAAACCCCCATGATATATGGACAACCTAAAATATATTAAAATTATATGCTTCAAGGACCTATGGTGAGTGTCATTGGGGCCCCCACAACTGCCCTTGCTAGATTTTTGGCCAATAAGCTTAAATATTTTGTTGGAAAAAACTCTTCTTTCATTAAAGATTCCACTGATTTCATTGAAAAAACAAAGAATTTGCACCTTGATGATCAAGACATCATGGTCATCTTTGACATGGTTTCCCTCTTCACCAAAATTCCTATTTGGAAATCTCTTGACCTCATCTCCCTTAACCTAATCGAAATTTTCCTATCTTCCACCTTTTTCACCTTCAAAGGGGTTTTTTATGAACAAACAGAAGGCACAACCATGGGATCTTCCTTATCCCCTATTGTATCTAATATATTTATGGAACATTTTGAATCCTTAGCTCTTAACAACTCTCATCTCAAAACTAAATGTTGGTTTAGGTTTGTAGATTATACCTTTGTTATTTGGCCACATGGCCTTGCCAACCTTACCACTTTCTTTAACCATCTTAACAATCTCTCTCCCCACATCAAATTTACTATGGAAAACCAAAAGGAAAATCCCCTTCCTTTCTTGGATGTTCTTATGTCAAGCCTTCTAAATGGTTCCCTTTCCCACCAAGTTTACATGAAGAAGACCCACACTGATAGATACCTCCACCCTAGTTCATACCATCATCCGGTCCAAAAATCCACTATCCTCAAAACCCTGATTACTCAAGCCAAAGCTCGCATTACCAAAGCTCTAATTAGCTTAGTAGTTTCAACATATTTCTTTACTTTATTATCCTCCCCTAATAATTTTGTATCTTTGATGTTCAATTTTAAGGATCTTTTGATTAATAACTAATTTATTTTTTAACTTCATTATTAACATATCTTCATTCTCCTACTTTTCAACATTCCTTTTCTACAAGTTTATTAATCTCATTACTCATTTGTTTATTTATCTATCCTAACAATTAAATTCATATCTTTTTCTTTTCCATTTTTAACACCTAATCTAATTCTTATTTAGTTGGTATCCATTAATATGTTCATTTCTCTACCTTCTTTGTTTCCCCCTTTAAACATTTTCTTCACTAAACCCAAACTATCATTTTCATTATTTCATTTTATTATTATTTTTATCATTTATTATCAATATGGATCTAGATTAATCAATTTTCATTTAGTCATTAATAATTCTATTTTCCCAAAAAGAGCATCTCGCCTTCCCCATTTTAATAATAATTAAAGGAAACTTCTAAATCCTTTCCTCAATGGTCACAATCCAAAATTTCTTTAAATACAAACCTCAACTCTCCTTTGTTACATGTTAAGCTTTAAATATCCTTACTAATGAGTGGAGGTATTGATTAAAGTTGGTTGTCATTGACGTCAACCCTTGAAGAAAGCCCTGTAGCACAAAGGTTTGAGTAATGGACCCAAGATTGTTTGATGTAAATATGACTCATTATTGTTTTGTCCTGGTTGATAATAAGTAAATATTGATGAACTCCAAAGTGGTCCCCTTATGGTGAAATCCCTCACGGTAAGACACTTTGCAGAGTAAGAGAACCCATACTTAATTGTGGAATAATAAGATGAAGGACAATGAATTTGTCAGGGAAACTATCCTATATGGATAGTTCTTGTCATGCCATTTCTGGTGGTATGTATAACGTCACATAACTCCTCACGGTTAGATATTTATGACCATGTGAAGTTGGAGAACCCAGGTTTGGGTAATGGACCCAAGTTTGTTTGATGGATAACGATAATATTTTTGCTATATTTGAAGGTAATACTATTATATATGGATAGTACATGTCATTCCATTTATGGTGGTATGTGGAATGTCACATAACTCCTCACGGTTTGAGAGTTATGGCCTTACAAAGCTGGAGGACCCTCATATGTCATCTAGAAGCCCCAAAAGGTCAAAGTAGTCAAAGTGGTTTAAGAGATTTTAAAAGGTAAATAATAAAGTGAAGTGATGAGTGTATTATAATTCAAAGTGAATAACAAATAAATTATTTCAATAATAAATTTAATGCAGAAATTAGAAGTGGGTTAACCCTAAAATAAGGAAAGTGGGCCAAGTGACCTAGAAGATGTTTTTAAGGAAGCTACTTGGAGAGTATAAATAAGAGGCAAGGCTCTCTCATTTTAATCACACTTGAG